>JAEUYN010001702.1:0-27653 GCA_018257835.1 Euura lappo
ACAATTCCGAATTTTCGAATCAGGAGAACATCTGCGGTGAGGAGGTATTTCGAAAGTGGGGAAACTAGTGGTCGCTAAAAGTCCGGGGATTTGGATCAGGAGCACAGGAATACCGAGGAGCTCTTCCGGAATTTCAGAATGATTGATCGATTGAATGAATGAACGAATGCATGCAGGCCTCTCTTCAATAACAAATTTCGAATAGTGGTCTCTGAAAATCGAGGGATTTGGATCAGGAGCACAGAAATACCGAGGAGCTCTTCCGAAATTTCAGAATGTTTGATTGATTGATTGATTGATCGAATGAATGAACGAATGCATGCATGCCTCTCTTCAATAACAAATTTCGAATAGTGGTCGCTGAAAATCCGAGGATTTGGATCAGGAGTACAGAAATACCGAGGAGCTCTTCCGAAATTTCAGAACGATTGATTGATTGAATGAATGAACGAATGCATGCAGGCCTCTCTTCAATAACAAATTTCGAATAGTGGTCGCTGAAAATCCGAGGATTTGGATCAGGAGCACAGAAAGACCGAAGAGGTGTTCCGAAATTTCAGTATGATCGATTGTATTATATTGAACGAATGCATGCACGCGTGCCTCTCTTCAATAACAAATTTTGAATAGTGGTCGCTGAAAATCCGAGGATTTGGATCAGGAGTACAGAAATACCGAGGAGCTCTTCCGAAATTTCAGAACGATTGATTGATTGAATGAATGAACGAATGCATGCAGGCCTCTCTTCAATAACAAATTTCGAATAGTGGTCGCTGAAAATCCGAGGATTTGGATCAGGAGCACAGAAAGACCGAAGAGGTGTTCCGAAATTTCAGTATGATCGATTGTATTATATTGAACGAATGCATGCACGCATGCCTCTCTTCAATAACAAATTTTGAATAGTGGTCGCTGAAAATCCGAGGATTTGGATCAGGAGTACAGAAATACCGAGGAGCTCTTCCGAAATTTCAGAACGATTGATTGATTGAATGAATGAACGAATGCATGCAGGCCTCTCTTCAATAACAAATTTCGAATAGTGGTCGCTGAAAATCCGAGGATTTGGATCAGGAGCACAGGAAGATCGAAGAGGTGTTCCGAAATTTCAGTATGATCGATTGATCGAATGAATGCATGCACGCATGCCTCTCTGCAATAACAAATTTCGAATAGTGGTCGCGAAAAATCCGGGGATTTGGATCAGGAGCACCGAAATTCCAGACACACTGTATCGTCTGATTGTGACACGAGTATGTTCAAGCGATTCAAAATATTGCTGCACCACAGGCGCAACAAATAAAACTTCGAATTCTTATTCATTTGGAAATTGTATTTTTATTAAATCATTTCAAGAATTACATTTAATTGTAGATTTTTGTGTATTATTCTTATATAAAATTGTTTATAAACATGACCTGTACTGTTCAATACTTATGCAACGTGTGTATGAATTGATACATAAGAAAATTGTGAATGGCAGTGAAGAAAAATCATAATAAACTATTTCTTAAAAACACTCATTATAATTTACCTATTACAATATTACTTAAAAACTAATTTGCACCTCTTATAACTTAAGTATAACTAAACATTTATTTACAATCTGTATATGAGACACCGAATATCAATAATTATCATTGATTAAAACATAATTCAACATTTTAAGCGATCTTAAGATATCCGATGAGTCAGTCAAACTAACATATTTAGTGTATAAATTCAACAATCAGTTGGGATATCAACTTCAATCCATTCAGATCTGCTTTGGCATTTAGATACCGATAAAAAATACTACCCAGTTAGTGCAATAACCATCGGCTATTCATTTCAAAACTATCAGAGAATACGAATGATTCAATAATATTGTGTGCTCCACTCCAGAAATTATATCTTTCGAGCTCTACCTATTTTCTATCATTCAATTTAAAGATCAAGTCCAAATTGGCTTGTGGTATGCATTTATACTGGCGTTCCGTACAATGATATCGTTTAATCGTGTCTTTCTAGAAAATTATCTACTCCAAATTGAGTACAGTTTGATACGAGACAGCGTTATACATTTTTACTTTCCGCAGATTATTTCCCTCTTCTTTAGAACCACTTTTCGATTACTTGAAGCATACAGGTCCGACATTAAAGCCAAAGGCTTGATGCGGTAGCCCATAATCAACAGGATAAAAATCAATTAGAGGAAGTTGTTGGAGCTTTTTAGTTGCGACCACAAATATGGTCTCGCTCTTGCTTTTTCGAGTCTTACACCCGTCGAATACGACATTGGGTCTCGTACCGCCGTACGAAAACTGGTCCTCGTTCTCGCCAAGGAGTTTTAATGCCAGATCGTGGTTGTATCCTGGCACGCTGTACCATGCCGCGCTGTTGATGCAAGTGTAGGTGAAATTCTGGTGTGCGTCTTGGCTCAGTAGACGGAGGAAGTTCATTTGAACTACTCCAATCGTCTCGTAGGTTATCTGCAGAGTAGAATAAACGGTATTGATCGAAGTGTGAATAAATTAGCAATTCAATCATCATCGATTCAATATCTTACTCTTGAACCTCCTCGAAGATTTGAGTACCAGTCGAGTTTATCTGCCTCCTTTCTCCACGGTATGTTTGGCATTTGGCTGCTATGGATATCAGGAAAAACGCAGGTCTCGCCCGATGCTGATATGTTGCAGAAAACGTAGATGGCGTCGTCTGGCATCCCGAGGTTCGGATCGATCCAATACCACCCTGTAAAATCGGAATATTCGTAATCGTTTAAACTTTTCGCTTTCAAAAATGGAACGTCAAAGTATATCGTAAGCAACCGTACCATCGGTGAACTGAGGATGTCCGTAAAAAAGATCCTTGCAAGTCCGCACTGGATTTTCTCTAGTCCCCATTGGCTTTCGAATTCGATCCAATTCCTGCCTCATAGTGTATATCGAACTATATATATCTAGGAATTTAGGCCCCAGCTCTTCTTCGCTGTGATTATCGATGGTCTCCGAGTCTTTCTTGTCTCTGTATCGAAAAAATGAACAATCAAATCCATTCAGATTCAAAGTAAGTCTAAATTAGGTTTCAGTACTGGTATAAGAAAAGTACTAACACCTCGTCGACGTCTCTCCTCCTCCTACTTTGCTCTTCTCTGGTTAAAAACAGTTCCGGTGGTATCATTAGTTGCTCCGCAGGGGGTCCAGGAGGTCCTGGTGGCCCTGGTGGACCGACGTCTCCCTTCATTCCATCTCCGCCAGTCATTCCCTTTAGTCCGATGGGACCCTCCATTCCAGGTAGTCCCTGAGGACCGTCGTTGCCTTTTGGTCCCATCATTCCTTGAGGACCCGTATTTCCCTTCATTCCTTCTGGTCCTGGTGGCCCCTTCGGACCTCTCTCACCCTTTTCACCTTGATCTCCTTTTAGCCCAACATGACCAAGTTCTCCACGATGACCCTTCAGTCCTCGTCTACCACGATCGCCTTTGGGTCCTCGTGGTCCTGCTGGACCAATTTTACCTGGGAGACCAGCTGCTCCTGGTGAACCTGAAAAGCGATTTTGAATATTCAGTACCTTCAGATAACTGTGCTAGTTGAGTCATATTTTTTTAACGAATGATGTTTCGAACCTGGCGCTCCATTTTCTCCAGCTGCTCCAGGGAGTCCGCTTACTCCGGGTAATCCTTGTGGCCCTGGTTCACCCTGTGGTCCCATTCGCCCTTGTAAGCCTGGGGCTCCAGGTGGTCCGAGGTCTCCTTTTCCTCCGGGCAAGCCAGTATTGCCTTGCATTCCTGCTGGTCCTTCTGGTCCCTGAAAATTGAGTAGTTTTGTTTATATTCATTACAAAATAGGAAAAATCAGAAATTCAGCATCACAAAGAATTTGAATTTCACTGAATAATTGCCAGAACAGTTTTAATTCGGTTAAAAATGCAAATTATCAAATTTTAACAATCAATAAACACTGTCAATCATAAACGCGATAATTAATCAGCTCAAAAAATAGTGTTAAAGGTAATTGTAGGTATTTTACCGGTTTTCCCGGAGGTCCTGGCTCCCCCTCTTTTCCAGGGGATCCTATTTCACCCGGCACACCAGCCTCCCCTTGTCTTCCTTCATCTCCGTCTTTTCCAGGCTCTCCCTTAGGACCCAGGATCCCAGGCTCGCCTGGTGGTCCAGGAAAACCTGGAGGACCTGCTTGACCCTTAGGGCCCTCCGGTCCTACGATTCCTCTTCCACCTGGGGGCCCAGCTGGACCAGCTTTACCCTCCTCGCCTTTTGGACCTACAGCACCACGCTCGCCCTGAATGACCACATAAACCGAGTGTAATAATCGCTTCATAATCTATTCATACGTAATAAAATTGAGAAACAGTTTGTCTACTAATGTTGTTACATTTCGATTGTTTCGAATTACCGTTTTCCCGTCAATTCCAGGAACCCCAGGAGGTCCAGGAGTCCCAGCGTCTCCTTTCTTGCCTTGAAGTCCTTCCGGTCCATCAGGTCCTTGAATGCCTTCAATTCCTTTGGGTCCTCTAGGTCCATCCTTTCCCGGACTTCCCGCAGCTCCTGGGGGGCCTGTGGGCCCGTTGTCTCCTATATCGCCCTTTATTCCAGGGGGTCCAGGCATGCCTTGAGGTCCTATCGGACCAGCTGAACCAGGAACTCCCACAGGACCTCCTTCGCCCTTGATTCCTTGTCGACCGATTTCACCCGGAGGTCCTTTCTCACCACCTGGACCTGCCGGCCCTGGCTCTCCACGCATACCTTGAATTCCTGCTGGACCCACTGGTCCCTGTGGGTTTTAAAAGAAATAATGACGTCAATAAAGAAAGAAGTAAGATGATTAAAAGAAGAAAAAGTCAGTTTCATCTGATTGATAAACTTGTCACAGTCTGGCAAAGAGAACTTCGAAGTTTGACCGATGCTGGAACGGTGCAGAAAAATTTATAGACTTACACTCTCTCCTTGAGAGCCTTTGAATCCTTTTTCACCCGGCGGGCCGACGTCTCCCTTGTCTCCGTCTTCACCGGGTACACCCACAGGTCCAGGGGGACCAGGGAGACCACGAATTCCCGGTAAACCGTCCCGGCCTGTTGGTCCGTGAGGTCCTGGTTCACCCTGAATGATTACGCATATTATTAATACAGTAATAAAAGTGAAACAAATTCAAGGATCGAATTTTTCTTATTATTCGTATTTTTTTCTTCAAAATTGGAGATGATTCCTTGAAGAGTTTGATTTCATTTCTTTTCTAAATCCTCACCATCTCGCCCTTGAGCCCAATTGGCCCAGGTGAACCCTTGGGACCCTGCCTTCCCTCTGTGCCCGGAGGTCCGTCTTTTCCAGCTTCACCCTGCGCGCCCTTGTCTCCGCTGGCACCAGGTGGACCGAGTGGCCCCATTTCACCCTTCAATCCTGGCATACCCTGATAAGATTTTAATCCATTAGTTTATTGAATCAGCTAATTGGACTCGATGGCTAAAATTACATTCATTATTCTTGAAATTCAAAGAAATCGTGACGAATCTTTGAAACACTAACAGAAATCCTTATGACGGATGGTGAAAAAAGACACCAAATCTGATCTTGAAAAAGCACAGTGATTATGACGTTGAATAATTAGTGTAGATAAGTCGTAACATTCACCGGCAAACCGTTCATTCCTCTTTCGCCAGGGAAACCAGGCAGCCCACTGGGTCCAGGTGGTCCCTCTTTGCCCTGGGGCCCAGCGATTCCTGGAGGTCCTTCCTTGCCCTGATCTCCAGGCATTCCCGGTTCACCTGTGCGGCAGAAATTATCAATTGAAACAATCTATTAACGAAACGTTGATTGATTATGATCACAATGACCTAAGTGATTGTGGATAGTTTCTGGCTGTACGAGTGACAAATTGAAAAGCTACTATAATCGAAAATACTTTACCTGGCGGTCCTCGACTCCCAGGAATTCCCGGCTCTCCCGGTGAGCCAGCTTCTCCAAAAGCACCAGGAGGACCAACGACTCCAGGGGCACCGGGTGGTCCTGGTGTGCCACTTTCTCCGACTGGTCCTCGTTCGCCGGGGGATCCAGGAATTCCATCTTTTCCATTAAGACCCTGTGGTCCTTGAGGTCCTATGAATCCTCTAGGCCCCTCCATTCCTGGTGAAGAAGACAACAGTTGTTTCAGAAACACGTTATCGAATATTGGCTGATAAGTAATACTTGAACAAATTAGAATATCCTTTCTAGTATTCACCTGGGGCACCAGGCTCTCCTTGAAATCCAGCTGGACCTGGCTGACCGGTGTCTCCCTTTGGGCCAGGCAGACCCTCAGATCCTCGCCTACCACGAGCACCGCGGAACCCCTAATGCGATAATACATAGAAAGAAGACGTTAAAAAGTTTCTTTTGTGTTAATTATGACATCAAGATTGTAGTTCAGACTTTTATTTCGTCTTACTCTGGGCCCCATTTCTCCTCGTTCACCAGACATCCCGGTGTTACCCTGTGAAGAAAAAATTATAGATTCTATATTATTCGCGCGGTTGGAATTTTGGTTTGAAATGTGTACAATAAAAAAACTTCAACTCTAAATGAACAAATAAAATTCATTAAATTTCTATTGTCTTGCATGCGCAATAAATTATCATCGGTTCGAGTTGCATTACCCTTTCTCCCTTGTCTCCAGTAGGTCCGTTTCTGCCGGCCTGTCCTTTGTCGCCCTTTTCTCCAGGGTTTCCTTGATAACCAGCGAATCCAGGTATTCCAATCTTTCCCTTCTCTCCAGGCGGACCCATCGGGCCAGTTTCACCTCTCGGCCCTTCGAATCCTTTCGGGCCTTCCATTCCCTCGAAACCGGGGACACCCAGGGGACCTGATTGCCCTGGCTCTCCTTTTGTGCCCAGATCTCCTTTCTCACCTTCCAAACCTCGCTCTCCCTTGTCACCTCGGTCCCCAGTCGCACCTAAGAGCAAAATGCACTGAATGAATATAATGAAGCCGCAGACAGAAATTCTAATTTAATCTACGAATTACTAACAATTAATCAATAGCGTCAATCCAAAGCGCAAGAATTGATTAACGTAGATTTTAATGATGGCACACACCTCTCTTTCCTTCATCTCCCTTTGGTCCTCGAATTCCAGGGAATCCGACTGGTCCTTGAGGGCCTTGAGGTCCTTGCTCACCCTTCAGTCCTTGATTACCTTGATTTCCAGGATTTCCCGGTGAGCCATCGGCCCCTGGGAGACCTGGCATTCCAGATTTTCCATGGGGACCCTGCAAGATTTAGTATAAAATAAATGATTGTGTTAAATACAACAAGAATAAAAAATGTTCTTCATTTGAAATAAATTTTTTAACAATCATTTTATCTCCGTATCGGTTATCGAAAAAACTTTTCTGTATACACTCACAACTAAACCCGTTGGCCCCATCAAACCCTGAGGTCCAGGTGCTCCCACGGGACCCATAGGTCCAGATTGACCCGGTGGCCCAGGCTGACCAGGGGGGCCAGTATTTCCTTTGACTCCAGGAGGTCCTTCGCTTCCAGGAATCCCTGGGTTTCCTGTTAGCCCAGGAAATCCACGAGGACCAATAAATCCTCTGGGTCCCTAAAAACGATCAAAGGAAAACACGTATTAAAGTATCGAAATCTCGGAAATTCTGATCTTCTGAGTTGAGACTTGAAGATTATAGGAAGAACAATTTATAAAGTAAAAGAAATAATATAATATACAATGTATAAACTAACTGCAAAGACAGATTTCTCTCACCAATTCACCAGGTAATCCTGGCAGACCTGGAGACCCATCTTCTCCCTGCATTCCCTCATGCCCAGGGATTCCTTGGGCTCCTGTAGCCCCTTGGAGACCTCGCTCCCCTTTGTCACCCGGAAGACCGGGCAGTCCTTGCAATCCTTGTTCTCCTCTCATTCCTGGCGGACCGGTCAGACCCCTTTCCCCATCTCGGCCAGGGCGACCTCTTCGCCCCTCTCTTCCAGAAGCTCCAGGCATTCCTGAGGATATGATAATCAAGTTACTAGAGAATATAACGTGAGCAGTAAAGAAGCGCTACCTCTTTCTCCTCTCGGTCCTATCTCTCCGATATCTCCCGGCTCTCCCTTTTGTCCTTGGGGTCCTGGTGGTCCCTCGGCTCCTGGGATACCAGTCAGCCCCATAGGACCTTCGGTGCCCCTCATAGCCATCATGTGCTGAGATAACATTTGCCGAAAGGCTTCGGCCTGTGAATCAGGACCCTTTTCATTCCCTTGCTGGTTCATTGGTACCATAAAAACGTGACCCGGAGGTCCCGGGCCCCCCTGCATCCCTGCAAGACCGTCTCTACCCGGTTCTCCTTTTTTTCCGGGTAATCCAGGCTCGCCAACAGGACCCGGATACCCCTGTGGACCTGGAGGTCCGGGTACGGTGTAGTAGCCATAGTCCACTCTCTCGCTTGGCGAATACGGAGGAACCTCGTGAGGCCGATTATAAGTGCTGTCGTACTCCTGTGTAGTCGTGGTTTCACCTTCCGTCTGTTTAAAAAAGATTCAGAGTTTTGTCAATATCCAATGTAATTTAAACCGCGCTGCTAAAACTCACCACTGTTTCGTTGATCGTCGGCGGAGGGAGAGTAGTAGCATTTACCGAGTCTGGGGGAATCCCGGAATCCAGATCAGGCTGTAACGGCGATATCTGGTCATCACCTTCCTCCGGCGTTTCTATTTTCTCTTCGTTATCGTTTCCCTCGTCGTATTCTCCGTCGTAATCTTCTTCCAGGTTTCTCTGATCTGATCTGGTGACATTTTCCCGTCCGGTCTGTCTTCCAGTCGCAGTAAATCCTGCAGAGTTATTCTGACGACCTGCAGAGTATTCTTGACCTGTGGACCCTGCGCCATAAGATCGACTCGAGCTCCCGCTAGCTCCGCCGCTAGAGTAGCTCGAACTCCCGTAGTAACTGGATTGATGACTAGAAGCAGAGCTCGAAGAACTGGAAGAGCCTGAAATGTGACTCGCTGTTACTCCATGACTGCTTGAGCCGGAGCCAAGGATGTTCTGGGGAACAATTGCGGGATCTTGGTGATTGTATCGTGTCGGACAATCTCGAGCAAATACTGTGCAGATTTCGTAAGCCGCGTCCGGGTTGGGAGCGATTTTTAGTAGCTCGATGGCGCCCTAAAACAAATGGAGGTGAATGATCGAACTAAGTCTTTGTGTCTTGTCGTTACTCACCAAGTAGAAGATTTCATCGATCAACCTTCTTCCTAAAACGATGATTCCGGAGGTGCTTATAGAGGCGGACAAGTTTCTCTTGAATTCTTTGGTCAGCTGGTAGTTGCAGTCTAAAATCAAGGTGATTGCGTCCCCTTTGATGCTGAATCCAAGCCGATGCCATTCTCCGTCGGAAATATCGATTCCGAATGATACAGAAGTGTTGGTTCCAGCCTCTTGGCTCCCGTAGATGATGACGATGTCTTTTTCTAAGATAACGGCGAACTCTTCGTCGCCCGCTTCGCTGTAAATGGTGAATATCGCCGAGGTCGGATTTCCTGTTGGAGGATAGAAATGCGATTCCAGTTTAATTCGAAGGTCAAGATTAACTGTACTGTATCGTGATCGATTACCTCTTTGCGGCTTGGTCACGATGAGGACGGAGAAATCGTCAGGGAATCCGTCCGGGAACAAAGTTGAAGTGTCTGCGATCAATAACGATGGACTTTCAATTTCGTACGCTGTCTTGTTCGAATTGCATCTACTCGAGGATACGCTAACTCCTGCAGGCTCTTGCAGCATCCCGGTACCATCCATCAAGTCCACCGTTCCGATACCTTCAGAATATTAAAGGAAATTATCACTATCAGATAAGTATTTCTTATCTTCAGTTATTTTTGGTATATCTTGTACACTTTTTTACATTAGTTCCAAGCTTGATATTGTTATAGTAATTTTAATATTTATTCTACTAAAAATGAACAGATTTTGATGTTCTAGTAGATTAATAAATAGTTCGTGCTGTTTGATATCACAATTTCTGAATTAGCCAGTCTAAAATTTAGTTGTGTTGAAAAAGAAAGTTGAAAAAAGGTTCGCAAAAAATGACTCAAATTTAGTATTTTTATCAAATGATGATTACTTCGAATTTTAAAGATAGTGTAATGTATATCGAATGGTATTGAAATTTGAATTCAATTAAAAAATAGCAAATCTTGAAACCTTAGGAATAAATAAATTAACTTCAATCAGAGACTAGTTTAGTCAACTCTAATAATTCTATATGGATCATCAGCCTCATTATTATCATTGCTCAACATAGATGCGAACCGACTACGCGTAGATATCAATTGAGGCCCTTACGTCGAACGAATCTCATCTTGACCATACATCAGAAGAAATCTACCAGACCAATATAATAATAAAAAAACAATAACAATCTATGAACGATATGTGTGTCAAATATGATGAAGTAAGTACGACACCCGCTAAATCTGTGTCAACTAGTCATCAAAACTAATTGCGAAACGTGATCTATTTGGTACATTAATATTGTAAAGACACTGAAAAAAGATCTAGAACAAAAGATAAATCTGAATTATGCTAATGAGCGTCGGGGAGATTTCAATGCCTGCGAATGAACGTGATAAAGAAAGAAGAAGCAAAGCGAGCACTCACTCATATCCTGAAGGGCGATATCGGCTATCGCAGTTCTCGGTAGTGAAATACCGAAAAACAGGATGACGATGGTAACCCGGACGCAGAGAAGCGAGGTCCATGTCTGTGTCAGGTGGACTCGCATGCTCCTGAATAATTCACTGATCCTCAGATCATCGTCCCTCGCCTATGGATGATACACGCGATGACAGAGGCTCTAGAGCTTCTTCGGTTACCGTCTATTCTTGTCTACCTTATTTTCTATCAGCGGGAAAACTGGAATTTGAAAAATCCCTACTGTTCGGACCTATCCGAGCACGGTCATGATACCACGAGGTAAACGATCAACTGAAACCTCGTTCTTCCAACATAAAGTTGAGAGTAGTTGGGCTACGGTCGATTATATCCCCTCCATCGTCATCGGTCATATCTTTAATAATTGAGAGAATTAACTCTATACGCGGATGACTAAAAGATCTATGTATTGTACATACATTATTACGAGTACATTTAACTCGTCTACGATCATCTAGTCGCACATGAGAATTCCACACGTGGCTAGTGGCCCGGGTTTAATTACAATTCCGCATTTGTAATTATCCACGGCTATAATATGAACTGATTCAGATAACAGATGCTCACTATATCCGTCACGTTATAGGGTGAGACCAGGGATCGTTCTGGTTCTTTCTACTCAAGGGAAAAATAACATCTATTTCAATCTCCTCTTTCACCCCAGAATAAAAGATCCGAAACCACCAAAATTTGAATAAAAAAGAATATTGAAACTCCAAAAATTCTTGGGTTAGCTAAACCTTGATTTGTTTCCCTTTTGGTTCTACGATTTGAATGATATGAATAAACATATGATTAATTGTGCACAGTGCAAGAATCTGATCCTCCACAATAGAGAAGGCGAATCAGAATAAGTTTGATCTCGTCTTCAATTGATGTATGGTCCAGATACTCGTGAGAGTCAACTAAAAGCCATAAATAATAATTGTAGAATAGCAAGCGCAATTATTCGGACCCATAGGAGCCGGAATCAGATATTCGGATCAGGCCTTCTAACAGAAAAATAAAATCATAGATTTCGGTCATAGGTTTTCGAAAACCATCTATGACTGCGGGTCTCCCTGTTTGATCTTCTGGTATTCGTATACTTTGTCAAGATAATCATAGACTCATCTAATTGCGTATATCGATGTGTGCGTATCTAATTGAGTTGATTAGCGGCGCAGCGCTAGTAAATTAGATGCGATTGGTGTGAACGACCCTTCGCGTCACGAGTATGAATGCTTTTGCGAACGGAGCGTACATACATTGTTCGAACGGTGGCTAGGACAGGTAGAGTGTACACTGTATCCTAGTTTCATTAAAAAAAATCATAGATCTGCCCAGTGAATAGACGAGAACGATGTCAGTGACCGAAGCATTGATTAGAGGCGCAGCGAAAGCTAGTAAATTAGATGCGATTGGTGTGAACGACCCTTCGCGTCACGAGTATGAATGCTTTTGCGAACGGAGCGTACATACATTGTTCGAACGGTGGCTAGGACACGTAGAGTGTACACTGTATCCTAGTTTCATTAAAAAAAATCATAGATCTGCCCAGTGAATAGACGAGAACGATGTCAGTGACCGAAGCATTAAACGTTAGATAATGTAAACTTTGACCCTTTCTATATCTTATATTGATACAAGACGTATCTCGACCGATTCTCCAGCTAAAAAATTAACAATGCAATTCAAAACGTCTGATAGAACGAAATTGACACTATTTTTCCATTGGAACTGATCCTTCAATCTGTTTTTACGTTTCTAGAGCCTCTGTAAAGTAGTTTACAAATATTTCAACCACGATATCAAGTTGGGAGTCTGATCATGAGTCAGTAACGAAGCAAGAATTCCTTGAATGAATTATAGATCAAGAGACGATTACGTCACGGGTCAACAGATTAAATGTGCAGTATGATACCAAAAACTAGAGTCTACAGTTTTTATGTTACATTGAAGAAATATTTTACGTCTTTTCGAGGAATCCTCTTCCATATCTCGATTTTTTTCTCCCAATAATTCCCCTTGAATATAACGTAATCGGAAGTGAAATATATTTAGAACCACTTTTTAGATATGAAACAATAAAAATTATCTTTAGTATAGACGTAAAACTACTGATAACGATTAATGACTGTTTAGAAAATGAGTGAATCCTAGTCAAATAATGAAATACTGATGGAATATAGTAGAACGATATTTTTTAGCTTGAAGAAATTCTTCGCACTGATTCAGTTTCCGAATGTTTGTGCTATTAAATCATTGAGGTCACGTTTGTCGCACGAGCTTTGCAGAGAAAAAGATGGGATAATGTGTAATAGGTCGTGTCTGAATTCCCATCGAATTAATATATTATTTACATCGATTTAGCGTTTATTATTATAATTATTAATCAAACACCTCGTATAAAGGTGTGATCCGGGCAATCGTTCGCAATTATACAATTTTCTGATCACTTTTTTCAATCAACTATCAATGATCACTCGTAAATTTAATTTAATAATGAGATAACAAAGATTTTTATCATCTTTGCTTATTCGACTTCGTCCCTAACATCGTTTTCTCACTTTTAAATAAATCTTCTCGTCAATACAATTAAGTATTCATAAAGTTTTGGCTTAAAGTTTCCCAGGACACAGCTAAAATAATTAGCCAAAAAACGAAAATCAAATATATCGTTTGGAATTAGTCTGTTTCCTTTCAATTTGAAATCTAATACTAAGCAATCTCCTCAAATCCTCTTCTTAATAAGTTTTTCTAGTCTTTTTATTCTCCCGGCTTCGTGCTCCGGACTGTCTTGGGCAATGTTCATCGCATCTCCAATATCGCTGCTACCGCTTTGTCGGAACTGTTCTACAAGTTGCATCTGTTCCGTTCTCCGCAATCCCTAAAATTGTACGAAAATTTTATTCATTAATCTTCCGTACAAAAATCTCTTTGAAACGATATGAAAAGTATTAGGCCTCTTCGCACCTTCATATCGAGAATTTTTTGGAATTCCGAAGTCGGTAAATCGGGCAGTAATTTTCTGCACTGGTCAGCGAAGGCGCTCGGAGATTCCGTCGGGGACATTACGACCTTCAATATCATCTCCGCTTTGGTCATACCCTTCACGACCACCTGCGCGAAAGCAAAAAACGCAACAAACATTAAGATAATCCTCATTTCATAAAATTCTCAATAAGCCAAAGCCCCGGTTTCTTCCTTATCATGGCAACAACGAACCTTCGTGTACGTAGCGGGAGCTTTTCTCTGAATCTGGCACCCCGTCGAGGGGAGATCGAGTAAAGCAGTCTTGAGCATGTGGACATCGAGCAGGAGCTGCTCCGCCCCGACTGCGTTCAGCGGTTTACACTTGTACAGTTGTTGGACTAGTTTCGGAATGAATGAGCTGTAACAATTTACGGACAAAATTATTACAATTCTTCTGATCCAGTGTCCTCCAGCTTTTACCTGGCAAACTTCACACATAATTGAGTGAAATATTTTCTGCAAGACGACAATCGCTCTCTGATAGAGGGTATATTTTGCCTCAGGTGTAAGACTATCGTGCTTACGTAGGCGCTCTGGTCGCCGACGCTCTCGATGTGCACCCATTGGACCTGGGGAGAGACAAAAATCGATTAGAAAGATTCAGAATTGTTTCTAGGAGGCTTTTTTTCACCTTGCTCATCGCAGTCAGTGCAGATTCACAAGCAGACTCGAGATCTTGAACCAGTAGTTGAATGCAGTTCGATATGACGCTGAAATAGTAAAAATACAGCTCCGTTAGAACAAATCGAAGCGATTGAAGTTCAAGATTTTTTAATTTGTTGAGAGTCTAGCCACCTATGAAATATGTCTTGTTCCTGAGAGAGATTGATTTTATCTGAAAAATTCGCTTCCGTCTTTTCCCTCAGTTTTTCTTCCAGTTGCTGCGTCGTCTCGAGGCAATATTCGGCGGTAGTTAGAATGCAGCATATGCGAGATTGTTCCTCCTTGTTAAACCTAGTGGCTTCTCCTTCCTTGAGAAAGCTTTGAAAATTCTGAATGAGGCCAGCCGTCGACAAGTCTCTCAAATCTCTCGTTATGTTGCTCATACTGGTTCCGATGCTCGCGCTACCGCCAATTCTGGAAAATATAAGTAACAAATCAGTCAATGGGGTACGATTCTGAAAAGATCAAGATCGTTCCTTACTTTGGTAAGTTATTCTGCAACAACTTCAGCGCGTACTCGCGCAGGTATTTCTGGAAGGTCGCGGTGAGACTTAGCATGATAAACCCTGTGCTGAGCTGCGTGCATTGGATCATGCATTTTTTATAGAAGACGAAAAGGTCAGCGCAGGAAGACAGCACGCTGCTCGGTCCCTCGACTCCGTCGATTTCTTTGGCTCCTGGTGGTTGAACCTTGCAGTCGTTTATGAACTTCTCCATCAAATCCGCGAGGTTTCTGTCCAGACTCTCTATGTAAATGTTCAGATAAGGTTCGAAGCATTTTCCAATCAGTCCGGTGAACAGAGAGGCGCTTGATTTCTCCGGTTCAGATTTCTCCGTCTGTCCTTCCTCGAAGGGATTCTTAGGATCATCTTCTTCGAAGGGATTGGCGCCGGATTGTTTTCTGTCGCTCAATTTGTCAGGATTCTCTAACGTCAGTCCTAGGAATCTTTTGGCCAGCAGATTCTCGAAGCTCGTGGTTCTCTGGATCGCGTAGAGGAGGAGCTTCACGTCGATCTCGTGTCTCCTCTTCTCCATGAGCTTGCTGAGGTCGTCTCTCGTCATGTGGCAAAACTGTACGGCTATTCTCTCCGAAACTTCCCAATTCTGGGGAAAAATGGTGCCGAATTTGCTCTCGAACTCCAACAGGTGTTTTTTTATCCAGGCGTAGCGTCGGTCGATCTTATCCAGCCACGCAGAGTCCTGGTTTTCGTCAAACAGGTGCGAATACTCCTGTAGTTGCATCGCTATAAACCAGCTCAGAAGATCCCTCCTTAAAAAATAACGAAAACGTTATAATCTGTTGGGTTTTCAACATTTACAGTTTTTTTTTAGGGTTTCTAGCGTCGACTTACTTTACTTTGGGATCTAATACGGACATGACCAAACACCCTTCGCTGAGTTGCGCAAAGGGTTTAGCGTTCTGTCCGGAGAACGCTTCCCGAAAATCTGCAGAGATTTGGTCGGCTAGCTCGACTTGAATCTGTTTGACCTGAAATGACGATTACGAAATTAATAATCAACTAATATCGTGGATATTTTAGAGATATGCGATCCACTGATTATTCAGAAGACAGACTAGGTGCTTTTTTGAATAATTGACTAAAAATGTGTTTTAAAGTCATTGATAGGAGACTGAAAATCTGTTTATTGGGTATCAACGATTTTGATCAATTGAAAAAACGAACTATTGATTAATCACCGATTAAAAATAATTGGCAATTCGAATAATCGATCAATCGGAGTTTCAAAATGATTGGAGAATCCGTCAATCGATTAATTGATGCTTTCAAATGATTGCAAAATCATTCAACTGATTTAACGACGTTGAAAATTGAATAATTGTCCAATCGATGTTTTAGAATGATTGAAAAATCAATAATCCCATTAATCGACGCTTTAGATCGATTAAAAAACCTATTAATTTATTAAACAATGTTTCAGATTAGTTTGAAAACGAAGCATCCAATTAATCACTGCTTCAAAATCTTCAGAAAATCGATAATTCGATCAATCGACGTTTTAGATTTATTTAGTAACCAATCAAACGACTGGTTGATGTTTTACAACGATTGAAAAATCGATTGGACGAGTTACAGATTGATTAATGGATTATAGAAGAAAAATTATTGACTGACGCTGAATTTCAATCGAATTATTCATCAATTAATTACTTAATGATCGATCCATCAATCTCGCATCAATATTTACTATCTATCCTCCCAGCAGATTTCTCGGATAGGGGTCTTTACCGCGCCAAAATTTACCGCGCAGCAAACACCGCGCGTACTTTACGGCGCAGAAAAATACCGCGCCTCCGCAATTACCGCGCACGCACAAACTCCGCGCAAGTATTTTCCGCGCCGAAAAACACCGCGCCCCAGCAATCACCGCGCAAGTATTTTTCATTCGCGCTCGGATATATATGTACATACAACGATAACTTTGTGACGTCACGGAACACCTTCTGGGTTCTTACCAGTTTGTGTGTGTGTTGTATGATTTTGGGTTCCTAGGCTCGGTATTTTTTTCGCAGTAATCTGTTGTGCGCGGCCTCGTGCGCTTCGCGCACTCCCCGGGGTAAATAAAAACTATCCCACTAGCCAAAAGTATGCAGCTACAAGTCTGCAGCTGTCAACTCAGCTACCAAAAAAAAAATTTGAAAAAAAAAATTTGACTAAAACACCGCACCCCAACAATCACCGCGCAAGAACGGTTACACATACGAACTAAGCCTCTTATATTATATTGATTTGAATCGACCGATGAATTCGTGCGCTGTAATTGACATCGCGCGGAGAAAACCATGCGCGGTAATTGATGAGGCGCTGTATTTTCTTGCGCGGAAAATACTTGCGCAGTGTTTATGCATGCGCGGTAATTGCGGCCGCGCGGTATTTTTCTGCGCGGTAAAATACGCGCGGTGTTTGCTGCGCGGTAAATTTTGGCGCGGAAAAAGGCGGCCTCCGCAGATTTCTCTACCTGATCAGAGAGTTGTTTTATCTGTGGTATATCCATGTAGTTACTAAAATGTTGCATAACTTCCATAATGGCTTGAAGAGGCATTACTATTTCCCCGTACTGTTTCTTCTGGGTCAATGCTCTGTAAAATACAATGAAAATAAATGGTATACTAATGGATGAATCGGAGACGGAGTTTCGCGACGATCGCTCCCGATACTCACTTCAGACTATCCACACCCCCGACGAGCATGTGCAGATGGTTCAACGCAGTGATCGAAGAAGTGAGATTTCTCTTGGCAAAGTCCAGTTGTTTTATATCCCTCGTTATTTCCTTGACAGTCTCTTCTGACTGTTCGGCCTTGTCCTTGATATCCTTGACGTGAACGAATAATTGTCTGATGACTTTGTGCGCATCTTCCAAAGCCACTCTTCCGTCCTGTCCGACGTTGGTCTGGCCCCTGACGACCGACCTGATCTCCTTGTCTATCGTACATATCTTGTCTTCCATTTTACTAATCACGTCGTCGATGTTCGACAAAGACTGCTCCGTGGGGAACAAAGAGTTTATGTAATCGACCGCGTTGAAGTTTGGCTGGTCGAGAGGATCGTTACTCGGCAGAACCTGGATTGAATGTAGAATATTCGGAGATTTGATGTTTGCGAAATTTTTTTTTAGCGAATAATTGATCGGATGGATTCAAAAAATCGTATTTTTAGAGGTTAGAAATTGTGATTCGAAGATTCATCGACCAAGTTGACGACGATGGAGTGAAAATCGTTTTTCATTTAGAGGTTAGAATTTGAGTTTCGGTATTTAATGATCGAATTTTGAGTTACTGATAGAGAAAAATAGGTTTAAAAACATACGAAAAGGAAGAATTGAATGTTTTCAGCAGTTTTTGTAGTATTTGGGGGAGCGAAATGAGACCAAAGCCAAAAATTCGGGCAAACCTAACCTGTTCGATGACAGTTTGAACGTCTTCGGGAAACGTGTACATCGTTGACTGCAAATCCTCGAGCTCGTCGTCCTCGCGAGTTCCCATTGTGTCTTATTTCGATTGATGTGATCGATGACGATTTTGAAGATAATTAATACAAAACAACAACAAAAAACGTAGGGTTATTGTGACTGCCCTAACATCGTTCGACCACTTGTCAAATCGCAAGTGTTGAGTGTGCTATGACCGACGCCATCTTGGATTGAAACGTCGCAACTTGACGCGGGTGAATTAAAATACCATTACGGAAAATACAAATAGGATCGTTCGAAAGAAAAAAAAACATCATGTTTCTCGTCATGTTTTAATTGTTTCTTGAAGATAATGTAATTGTACCATCCAATTGGAATTTAGAATTGTAATTATTGATAAAAACGAAGTTAAACATAAAGAAATTTGCGCGGGGGAGGAACCGCGCTGTGATCGGGTGGCCTGGCGCGTGACGTCATCATTCGGTAGATTCGAACGCGTCTCATAAAAAAAATGCATTGACTTTTGAAGTTTCTAACGATACACAAGGTTGTATTTGATCAATTAAACTCTCTATCTAGTCCAGTCAATCTAGACACTTTAACATGGTGTATTCGGAAATCTAGTTTCAGGGGATAAAAGATGCACCAATCGATAGATAAAGACCCCCTGATTAACATATCGAAATGTATCCTCTCAGTTTTCCCGGCGCGATTTGTAATTAATTAAAAACAACCGGAGATTTTTCAAACTTGCGGATTTTCGCCATTGATTTCGCCGATATTACTCACTCAATCAAAAAACTGAAGCGAGCATTTCGTAGCGGCGAAAATTTGCCGTCGATTCCTTATGAAAAAGTATGGTAGACGATGCACGGTTGATTTACTATGAATTTTTAAGTGAATTTTCATCAATTTACGACAAGCCGTCAGCTGATCGCTCGGGAAAAATATGGCGGCTCGCTCGGGTTTCGCGATGCGCGCCAATGCGCAGTTGATTCAAACGTCCGCTGCGAGGTCCCTAATTCTTACCAGAGCACCTATTTTATAAGAGAATTGACGGAACCTTGGCAAACTTGGTATACTTATGTTTTCGAGGTCGCTGATTACGAATCCGATATCAAAATTAGTGGAAACATAATGGCGGCTGCACTACCGTCGGTTTAAAGCAGCCCGGTGACACTATCCAGTTTGACTGATTCCCTTACTGTCGCCAACCGCTACGCGGCGCTGGGAGTAGTGTGCCCTGTCGGTGGGCGTGGTTACAACGGAAAAATTTGGAAGACCTCGAAGCCCGTATTTCAATAACCAGATCCCTCCCCAAATATCCATTCTCCGTTAAATCTTTGTTTTTAATGAAGGTATTAGAACGCTTATACATCAATATTAGACAGTAATTACGGGGGATTCCACGTCAAATGACCGAAAATAGTATATTACACACCTAGGGAGGGAAAGTAGGCTATTCCAAACTGCATGTGAGATTGACACCCGAGCCGAAGGCGAGGGTGGCAAGAACGCAGTTTGGGATGGCCTTTTTCACTCCCGTGGGTTGTATACTATTTTTCACCACCCCCTGCATCGGAAAGCACGACTTCCCGTTCACGCAGCGGGCCGAAAGTCGTACTTTCCGTGCAGGTGTGGTGAAAAACAAGATTTTTTCCCTGACTCCTTTCGATTTGCTTTTGCTTTTGCACAGTCAAACTGCATGTTGAAAGGATGAACTGTGATTTTTTTTCAGATTTTTTCGAGTTTTTCGACTCATCATTCTATCACAAAAAATCATCGAATAAATTCATTTTCGATTCTTTTTTCACTTTTCGCGCCTAGATAGCTCAAAACGTGAACGATGTGTGAAAAAAGTTCCAATACGAAAATGTTGGGGTTTTTTGTGAACTTTTCGGGAGTATTTTCATCAGATTTTCGATACCCCCGTTCAAGTGTGGTTTTAATACGAAATGAGTGCAAATCATTCATAACCCAAAAGTGCCCCAATCTAATTGGCTGAAATTTATACACAGCGTGTCTTTTTCAATGCCAAAGGTTGTCTGAAAATTTCAAAGTGGGCCGAGCAGTGGTTCAAAAAATGCATCAACAAATATTCGCACAGTGGCGAGAATTCGGCGATTATGAGGTCGCAAAACAGTTTTGTGGCCACGATTTGAAAATTCAAGATCAATATGCATTATTCTTGTTTGCGTACTCGCTATCGCCCTTGAATTATTGAACTGCGAATTCACGTTGGATCAAACTATTGAATGAAAAATAAACCACGTGTTCGTATATTAATAGTCAAACTTTTATTTATTAGCATTTGTGAAGTTATTCGGTGGGTGTTCGAGGTTATGTCGCAACCTTTTGAATCAGCTTTCGAATTTTTTCGACGTAACCACGCCCACCGGCCGGGCACACTACCCCCAGCGCCGCGTAGCGGTCGGCGACAGTAAGGGAATCACTGTCTAACATTAGCGGTATAGGGAAGTGTCACCGGGCTGGTTTAAAGTCGCATTTCTTAATAAATTCGATCAAAAATCCGATTTCTCAAAAATCTTCTTATAAATCCGATGTGAGAACTTGAAAATCGTTTCACAACCTGTACTTTGAGCCCATAATGCCTGTAATTGCTTTGATAATCTTGTGACTTCTTCAATAAAATAATTGTGTCTGTGAGTAACATAGGTATGTATACTATATACTACACATGTATTGGGGAATAAATAAAAACCACTGGTTTCTCTATCCAGGATCTTGATTTTGTTATATTACTTTCTGAATGGAGCCCTATTGAAAAACAGTTGACTACGATTGAGTCTGAATCAGGAATTCCAAATAAAAAACATTTGAAAAAGTCCAATTTCAAAAGTACGTATACATTACGATTGGTTCCAAATACGGAATTTGCAATTAAGCTTAGGTTGGAAGTTCAATCTTTGGTAAGCGTATTGAAAACAATTGACGTTGAATACTTAATTTCGTATAAGAAACATTTCAGAAACCTAATTTTTTGTTCACCAATTCGTTACAATTAACGTCCAATAGTAAAGTTACAATTGATTTCAATTCAAAAGCCCTTTCTATACTTTTAGCATTCAAAACAATTGAGTTTCAATGAGATATTGACGATTAATAACGATTAACCCCTTTTCTGAACGAATAAAACCGCCTGAACACACATTCGGAACAATTACCTTGTAATACAGAACTTACAGTAGATTACAATTGGACAACAGTATGAATCGTTTTGTATTCGAAAATTACGAACAAAAAACGCGATTGGTTACAATTGACGTTTGCTCAATCGTTTTCAATCGATTTTTTTTAGCAGGGGTATGATGTTGAAGGATGATAATTTTGTGATAAAAATTCGCACTCCCATTCGGTATTATTCACTTTATCTCACTTATTCTGAAGCACAAACGTTTGGGAAAAAAGGAAGTTTGTTTTTTCCAGGTGACAACCTGAGATAGCAACACGTATACACACGTTATTCACTTTGTTATTGAAATCCATTGTTCGACAGCATTTTCAGACAAAACGCTTGCCGTATGCTACATTCATGTACACAAAATTTATCACGTCGTTTCAAATAGCGTCAATTACAAAAATGAGTAGCCAATGACACCTAATTCGATGCACGTAAACATAGTCGTAGTTACAGTTGTTGCCGGACAGCATTTGTTTAAAATATATTTTTTTTATCGCTGCTGACTCGATTGGACCGCTGATTTCTTTGATACCAAATTCCATTTCTTTTTTAGTTCGTTGCGTAGCACTACGATATCAGACTATTTTATTGATCGGACTTTACAGATTTTTTTCTTTTTGTGATTCATTGCTAGCTATAATTTCAGTATTCGATTCGTTTTAAGGTGAAACGCTAGCTGATCATTTCCACTTGGAATTTTCAAACCCTACTCAAGCTGCCAAAACACATTCGATTGATGTGAAATTGATATCAGTGACGTAAAAAGAGTCAACGAAGGGCAAGACGAATTTTTTTTTCCGAAAATCGGAACACGTAATGAGAATTTTGTCTAACAATATTGTTCTGTGACCCCAGGAGGTGCTGCCCCTCATGGAGATGGGCAGCACTTCCTTGGATTGCAGAACAATATTGTTAAAAAACATTAATTACGTCTAGATTTTCGGAAAAAAAAATTCGTCTTGCCCTTCGTTCACTCTTTTTACGTCACTGATATCAATTTCACATCAATCAAATCTGTTTTGGCTGCTTGAGTAGGGTTTGAAAATTCCAAGTGTAAAATGTCGCTATCTCTCTTGCACTCACGCGCCTTGCATTTCCCCTTAAGTGTCACGATGATATTTACAGATGAGGAATTGATCAGTCTCCATAACCTCCATATAATATGATATGTATTTACTATGGAGACTAGAGGGAAGGAGACCGAGCTCCGTGTATCAAGGAGCGGTACTTGGGGAGGACAGGGGACGCGGAGCTGTCGGTCTTTCGCGTCGCAGACTTCGTGGCGGGTGGACGTTCGAGGATCGACTGGTCAGGGGATCGATCGTTACATCGGAGTACGTATCTCTTTTTTAATATTTGATCATCATAGGAATACCCTTTTTTACTCGATTCGACGCCAGCGCAACGGAAATAAATCATTCCTCACTTTTTATCAACGATCAAAGTAACGAATTATCAACGAGATCAGAATTATATTTCGTAGAGTAAAATCGTGATACAAAATCTTGCACGTGGCGAGAAAAACTCGCGATCTTGTTTCGAATTCATTTGTTTCTCCGCTCGTATATTATTTCTCATCTAAAATAACGTTCATTTGTTTCTTGATGCTGACTTTCTATTATTTTTCTCTGCTATTCAAAATAAAAAATGAATAGTTGAACCACGGGTCACGCTCTCATCATCTCGGTCGATCTTTCTCTCTCTTACATCGTGTTCGATGAACAGTGATGGAATCATTAATTTAGGTAATAATAAACAGTCGCAATGTTAGTTATTTGTTTTATACTCAATTATTCAACGTTCGAATTAGCGACAAGTAGAATTCGACGCGATTTGGAATAAAATTCTCCGAATCTCGTACGTTTCACCGGCAACATTTGACCTTGTTTACGCAGGACTTTGCGAGACTCGCGCGATCTCTTGTTTTGGTTCCATTGTTTCCATGCCCAGCTTTTGTTCCTCGATAGTCGATCTACCCGACAGACAACAGTTCTTGCCTATTGCGTAGTTATAAGAGCGTATTCGGATTTTCGTTAAATATTCAACAACGGATGATTTAGGTTTGAATATGAGATCGTAGTATCGAAGACTCATTTATATCGTCCAAAATAATTGAGTTCAGTCTGAAATCCAATTGATTTAAATTTCATGGAAAATAAAAAAAGCTATTGGACATCAATGATACTGAAGATATGAATATACTGATTTTGAAAATATTGAATTTGACTCATATAATTTAAAAAAAATAATGTAAACTTAAACTCATTCCGTTTATTAGATGTAGATAATAATATAATTATTATCCCAATAAATTCTCAAATTCGAATAATAATTTCATCTTTTTGTCTTTTACGATTCAAAATCTTTCGAAATTTTGCCTTCTCATGATTTCTAAATTGTTGAAAATTGTTTCTGGTTTGTTTTTCTTTCTCTCCTCTCGTCAAATCTAAGAATGCCTCTTCGACGCCGTTTATCGAGACCGAAGCCTTTTGCCCGGAGATCCGAAGTCGTGTCCACTGTCCGGTGGAGGCCTCCGTCTTCTATCAACGTTGGATACCGGCTCACCTGAGCTTCTCGACCTCATCGGCGTTTCGCATGATAATCAGCAGCTACTAATAATTCATAATTGTAAGTTGATTTTTTTTTTCGTTTCTTTTTATATTCATTTGTTGTCACAAGATTCTTTTTTCCGGCACAGACATGAACAAGTCACTCTTCGACGCCTGTTTTCGGCCCATACAGTGGCTCTTTTTATGGCTAGCCGAAAAAAATTTTTTTTTAGTAGTTGTGACGCGCAGTTTCTGACTTTCGTTGCGCGGTACGAACTGCGCATCTCAGAGCTGCCATACAAAAGTATTAGACGGCAGTTGATGCGGAGGTCGAAATGTGGGCCTCAACTGGCGTCGAAGTGACTCTTCATGCCTTTGCCGGAAAAAATATCGTATGGGGCGCACCCGTAAAGTAACTCGCCTTCGGCTCGCCGGTAAAACCAACGGCTCGTACGAAAAACATAACCTCGCCCGAAAACAGTGACTTTACGGGCATGCCACATAATATACTATTCTTGGTATCATTGAAGAATGAATTTTTAAATTTTTATATATTTTTATTTAGATTCAAACAATATAATCATTTCTTGTCTTCTCAATTAGCGTTCATTATTTTCATTCCATCTTTGAAATCGATATTTCGAAACTTTTGTTTTCTTCAAACATTCTTCTACTTTTAATGAATAATATTCTAGTTATCGATGCTTTTTGAATTATTACAGGCACGACGGTGTCTACCTGGGGGAGACGCAGACGTCTGAGAGAAAGGGAACGGCGCTGAGGCAGGCGGAGAATCTACAGACCGATGAGTTTACAATTTTATATTTTTTATTCCATCTTTCTTTTTATTTCTTTTTATTTTATTTTTTGCTTTTCTCAATTTTTTCATCTGAAGATAGGAAAACCTGGACGTGCGGAAAAATTCGTTTATCAGTTGTTGAGGAGTTTTTCTATCGAATTAGTATCTAATTTTATATCTTTTTCAGTTTTGATAAAAGTAAAAGAATTCATTACTTTAAAGTTATTATCCAAATAATGACTAGCTACAATTTTTTCTCGTTTTTTATCATCACCACACGCACAGAAAGTTCAGGTCTTCCCTTCACGTATAATTTTTCTTTGGCAGATCTGGAAAAGTCTAGATAATTTTTGAAACCTCAATTTCGTTACAACCCTGAAAATGTATGTATTTTTGAGGGGATTCGCGCCAAGGTTAGTCGGAATATCTGCCCGCCACAGGACCCTGATGCCCTTTCACGCTTTCTATTCATTTTTAACTTATCAGAAGAAAAGTAGGACCCAAAACCGTTCCTTCCGATGCGGTAGAATTAAGATTTCTGTTTTTACGCAGCTCGGAGCGCGACGAACAGTCCCAATATTTTAGATCATTATTTTCACAACAGTCAAAAAAATTATTCCTATCCAATTACCAAGTAAATCGATTCATTCGCCGCAAGAAAAGTTCACTTAATTTCCCTCTTATTACCAAATATGTTTTGATTCGAGAAAGTTTATTCGATTACAATGATATTTCATTTGACGATACGTTACATAAAAACAATTCATTTACTTGGCTAAAATCAAATTCACTTGAATTATCTTATGTATAGATATTTTCTTTTTCGTGTCGTTGATTTGAAATTACTAGATAAAATTCAACCTTTTAGAATAACTTCTGACAGCCGGAGTTGAATTTTGATTTTCATGGTTTTCCAGTCACTGAATTTTTTTTTCAATTCTTCTTTTACACGTTGTAAACTTTTGATGTCAAATCAAATAAATGTTGACCCTTATAGTATTCGTTTACAAAACTGCAGCGTCGTCTTATCTATTTGAATGTGTATCTATGTATTGTCAAGCTAATAATATTTTGTTTCATATACCTGTTTCAGCAGTGAGTGTTAAAAATTCAAAATGTGCGCGAAATCTTGTTTTTTTCTGCTAACTTAAATCCAGTGAATCGGAGTTTACTTAAAACACGCGTTTTTTTTTTTTTTTGTGGTATAAAACGAATCTGCTTAATCAATACAGTATTCGATTTCATTAAATATTGATAATTAACAAACTATTCAACACAGGCAGACATTAATTTTATTTCACTAATGCAGAATTTTTCCAGTCAATGCCAACAAATACAGTATGAATTGCTAAAATAAGAATAATGAAAACTAAGCTAATTTGTTTCTGGTATCTCTTTTATATTTCTCACTATTTGTAACTTGAAATTTCAAACTATGAACTATGAATGAAAAGTAAATTTCACTAAATTCATCAGCTGTTTTAAACTTTCAATACAATTTCTCATATCTTGGCTACTCGATATCGATGTTCCTAGATTTTTGTCTTGTTTTATTTTTTTCAAATTACGTGATCGAATTAAACAGCCTCTGCTTCATATTTCGGAAAAAAAGATATTAAAAAAGAATAATCGCGTCGAACTAAAATAAAATGCCTGCCTGGTGACGAATATTTCACAGGATGTGTCCTCGTCGGAGTTACCATTGAAAGTGATCCATTTTCATTTCACAAAATCGATTTTTTGATTCTCTTCTTCCTCAATTATTATTATTACTATTTTTTTACCGTCAATTTAATACCTTTTCTTGACTTTTTTTTCCTGAATAAAATTAAAGTTATTCGATATAAACATTAATATTAACTCTTAGCTTATGAAAATTGAAATAACGTTGAACAAAATTTTAGCTTCTCTTCATAATTTCTATCGAATAATGGAAAGAAAAAAGTTGTCAAACAGTTCTCTCAAACTCAATAAAAAAAACTAGACTAAATTAATTCACTATCATTGAATCGATACAATATCATAATAAACAGATTTTCGTTTCAAAATAACTAATCATTATGACCAAAAAATCTAGGCAACTTTCGTAACTAATGTTGACGAGGATTAATCCTTTAAATTACTTCTCGCGAGTGAACCACCGCCCTACATAAAAACGATTCTGTGAAAATATTCTTTATTTGAACCGTTATTAAATGAAATAAACAACAGTGATGGAAATTTGTGCATCCTGGTCGCCTCCGTTCCTGTTCGAGGTCCGGCGACTACCCGCGACGTCCCACGCAGAAGCCAGGAGGGGAACAGCCGCGTTCGCGTCGAAGAGAATCTACGAAAGCTAAGTCTTCTGTGTTTTCTGTGTTTTCATTTCACTGTCTATTTCGTATTATTATGTATTCCTGATTTATGCGTTTAAAAGTTACAACCATCCTTCCGAATCCTCTGCGCCTCTCGCTTGATCGAACGGTGAGACTTGAAGCGACCAAACCTCACATCTAAAATCAAAAATTCAAAATGTGTTTCAACACCATGGCTGGTAGGGAGTCACTTTTCTCACTATTAGTCACTTCTTCCGAACGAAATCACTTTCTCAAACTTTTTCCAAGATTTGATCACTTGAGTGACTTTTCTGGTCCCAATTTAGTTTCGCTCTGGTAAAATATGTATATTTTTTCTCAAATCTGTTCGGTATCAAGCAAAATCGCTTCAAATTCTTCTTGTGTTCTACTCCAATTAGAATTAGAATTGATTTTTCCCAGTCACGTTCAGTCACTTTTTAGACACTTTTGGAGTAAAAAACTAACTTCTCTCACTTAT
>JAEUYN010001703.1:0-172160 GCA_018257835.1 Euura lappo
AACTGTTTAACTTCTAATTTTTCTTTTTCAATTGTTTCTTTTTCTGGGGCATGAATGCTTCTATCTTTCGTTACTTTTTGACTGTTATTAGTATTATCGTTCATACCCCCGACTAGTTTCCCAGCTTCGGAAGTTCAAAATTATAACTTGGCCTTGGCTCTACTTCTTCTACCTGTATGTGGCTGTTTTGGTAGGTTCGTGAAGTGTTATGGTTTGTTTCGGTATTGAAAGGCTTTGGCCTAGTGCCGTTGTGTGTTTGTGTCGGTGCGTTGTTTTGCCTAGCTGGCTGAGGTCGGTATGTACTGTTTCCATTGTATTGATTTGAATTTTGCTTGTTCCCAGGACGATTATCGCTATTGTTTCGATTTGTTTCTGTTTCTGCGCGATTTGATTGTGGATTTGACTCGCTCGGTGTTTCTCTCGCGTGATTTGGCCTTCGGGCATTGTCGAATTTCTCTAGCAGAGTGATGAGAGTTTGGATATCACTGATACCCCTGGTAATTACCGCATTTTGTATGGTCTCCTCGAAATGTCGCGAAAGGCATTCGACGATCTCGGAATCCGGCATCTTAGGTCTAAGCTCTTTCGCGCTGCTGAAACGACGTATCGCGTACTCGACACGGTTTTCGTATTGCTCATTGCGGTACGAGCCAAACTCCAGGTTTTTCTTTATCTTGCGTTGAGCTTCGTCGCTCCAGAATTTAATTTGAAATTTCGTTTTAAAATCTGCGAATGTGTCTTCGGGTTTGTTGACAATTCCCCACCATTCTAATGCAATGCCCCCTAGGCTCTGTCGGATTACTTGACTGATTTCGTTTTCGGTCAGGTTTCGTGATTCGCAAAAATGCTCTAATTCGCGCAGGAAACTCATCGGCTTTTCCTTCCACGTCCCTTCGTAACTCGGAATTTTGACATCTCTCTCCCAGCTATGAACATTTTGTGTATAATTTCCGCGACCTGCTGCTTGACGCAAAGTTTTATCTTCGAGCAATTTGAGTTGTCGACTGATGTCGTTTTTCTGTTGTTCGTGTTTTTCGACTTCTTTATCGAGAATTGCTCGCTGTCTATCGAGTTCGCGGTGGTAGTTGCTTAGAATATCTTCGCAATCGAATTTGACGGTTTCATTTACGTCGACGATGGTACGTTGGAGATTTGCTAAACCGTCGCTTAACGCTTTATTTGAATTTTCAACCGCCTTAGCCTGTGTTTGCTCGAGGTTGTTGATTCGGTCTTCGAGGACACGTTGTACCTCGCTGATGTTATTTCTCGTCTTGTTTTCGATTTCGACGATCTTCCTCACGCTATCTTGCCCTACCTCGACTCGACTGTCAACAATTTTGGTTAAACTCGCATCGATTTCACGTTTATTTTCCGCAATTTTCGCTTCTAACTGCCGTTTCTCGTGTTCGAATTTCTTTCTTTCTGTTTCGAGTTTTTTGCTAATGAATTCTTCGACTTTTGCTTGGAAATCTGACTGTTCTTTTCGGAGCTTCGCAATTTCTTCCTTTAATATCGTGATTTCTGCAATTGACTCTTCACTTTTTGTACTGTTATGTTTTGGACTATCTAATATATCAATTTCGGATACGCTACCCGTTTCTGTTGCCTTAGATTCGGCTTGTTCTTTCTCTTTGTCTTTATTCCCCATTTTGACTGCTTTTATCTATCTTTCCACGGTTTCTGATTAATAATCTTAACTCTACTCACGAATTTGATGTTAATTTATTTCTAAATTTCCTTGTCGAGCCTCACGTTCGGGCGCCAAATATAACGTTAATCCTCACTGTGATCCGTGTTCACTAAATTGCACGCTCACTCCGATTAAACTAATATTGAACGAGTTTCACTACTATCACTTATCATTTTAACCATTATCGATAATCCTGAAATTCTTCTTTGATAGCACTCGTACTAGTGGAAATTTTAATTATTATTGAGCAAAGATTCTCTCAGGGCTTCAATAAGGTACCTAGATCAATTAACACCTGCTCTCGTGGTTTTTTGTGCAATGAGGTAACGAATTACCTCAAGGAAAGGAGTTTCTACCTGAGCTAATAACGAGAGGACTCAGTGTCGAAAATACTGCTTTTGTGCTTCCCTTTCTCGAAAGTCCGGGCGTTACTACTAACAGCACTCTTCACTGAGGACTAAACCAATTATAATGGATAATTCAGGATAGGAACAATTAACTGTGGAGTGTATGTTGTGTAAAGGTGAATGATTAGCAGTTAGACAGATTTATATTGATAGCGAGGATGATGCGTCAAGCAAAAGAACAGAAAGTAGTGTAAAAGATACGTTTGGTTAAATTTAAATTTGAGTTCGATAATAACAAACTAAAAAGAAATGTTAGCGATTGTGTAAGCGTTCAAGTTTATTAAATTGAATGAAATTTTTCCGTCTATTGGAAGGCTGTCGCCTTAAATGAAAATTTTCGAAATTTTTCTAAGTCAGAAAATCGATTCTAAATTCGTAAATTCGTGGACTGCTCCCACGAATTACGTACCAAGTTGTCCAAAGGGACTGACCGAAGTGAATACTTGAAAAATCGACACGTCTGACAGGCTTGTCAGGCCGGACCGAAGTGACTCTACTCGTATTCTGATTTACCATTACGGCTCGGTTTTCGCACTATTTCTCGAGGCGCGTAGTTACATTTCTTCAAATTTTTGGAGAGGGGACTGACCCAAGAACTCCTCAACTTCTCTACTTGTCGCGTATTGATACTGTTTATAGATTTCTGTTCTCTTCCATCTGTGTTAATCCCCTTTTATTGTAAGTGTAACATGTATGGTTTTGTTGAGCGTGTATACAGGTAATATCCTTAAATCTAATAGAACATAATATTGAGAGTTTACGGGTATGTGTAAAACAAAATTGTGTGTGTGTGTGTGTGTCTGTTGTTGCCAGAGTGGCGATGTTCGATGTGTCTGTTTGTATTCTAACTATAGCATGTGTGTATGTGTATGATGTTTTTGACTCTACTTTCTAATATTAACTCGTTAATTCTCTAATTTTAATTTCAAATGTAATCTATAAAGAATTGATTTGTTGAATACGTTACATTAGCCCCCTCAAATTTAGAAAGGCTGTGAAACGACTTGCTAAATTTGTCTATTTTATTGTATAGTCATTCAACAATTTGATTCCTTAGTCTAGATTTGTATGATTTTATCGAAATGGTCAGTCGAGTTGCTAGTCCATCTTAGTGTCCTGAAACAGAGAAGTATAGTTAGTTAGCCCCCCCTTTTTCCATCTCGTTCCTCGTCTCGTCGTCTTGTCCAACTCAGTCGTATTCCTGTCCAGCTGATCCGATTCTCCGTAGGTCTGTGTTTGGATACGTGTAAATGTACCTTTAAACCCTCGTGGATTGGTTTTTGTGTGCGTTAATCCTGCTTTGTTCCTGAAGGTCGCCTGCCTGGCATACTGACCTACTGCCGAATCATGATCTATAATAGAGCTCTTCTCTGGGTCAAGTTTAGCTACTAATCCCTCAATACTGGATTGGAAATCGACGTTTGTTTTGACATTACCTCTATCAGGTGTGTCCTTGTGACACTCCTTGTATTTGCCACGCAAGTCTCTGACTCTGGGCTTCCGCTTGATTACTCTTAGGTTTATTTTGTCGTTTAGTGCTTTGACATTAAAAACATCGACCTTCGTTATATGATTACCTTTATTGATGGTCAGCGTTTTTGTTTCGTAATTCATTAATGATTTTAGATTGTTCAATAGGTCATTTCCTATGATGCAACAGTGGATCAACTTAGGTACTACGAGCAAGGTAACGTCTTCTACATGATTCTCGAACGCAATTTGCAAATAGACCTGTCTTTGAATCCTTATCGGTTTAGCGCCGGTGGCTACTTGTAATCTTAAATTGCTTACAGGCAAAGTTTCGTACTTCCCTAATGAGGTTTTATTTTGATCGAGCCATTGCTCATTTATGCAGGACACTTCACTTCCTGTGTCAATCAAAGCGTTCGCTTCGATTTTATTTATTGAAATTTTAACAAATGGACATTTTACTTTGGTATGCTCAGTTTCGGCAATCTTGCCGTCATCATCATTGCTAAGCAAAAAGTCCCTAGGTGTTTCAAAAATTGATGCGCACTGCGCTTGACTGTATTTTTCTTGATCCTCAATAACTTTATTACTCTCTCGATTTATTTTAGCAATTAACTGTTTAACTTCTAATTTTTCTTTTTCAATTGTTTCTTTTTCTGGGGCATGAATGCTTCTATCTTTCGTTACTTTTTGACTGTTATTAGTATTATCGTTCATACCCCCGACTAGTTTCCCAGCTTCGGAAGTTCAAAATTATAACTTGGCCTTGGCTCTACTTCTTCTACCTGTATGTGGCTGTTTTGGTAGGTTCGTGAAGTGTTATGGTTTGTTTCGGTATTGAAAGGCTTTGGCCTAGTGCCGTTGTGTGTTTGTGTCGGTGCGTTGTTTTGCCTAGCTGGCTGAGGTCGGTATGTACTGTTTCCATTGTATTGATTTGAATTTTGCTTGTTCCCAGGACGATTATCGCTATTGTTTCGATTTGTTTCTGTTTCTGCGCGATTTGATTGTGGATTTGACTCGCTCGGTGTTTCTCTCGCGTGATTTGGCCTTCGGGCATTGTCGAATTTCTCTAGCAGAGTGATGAGAGTTTGGATATCACTGATACCCCTGGTAATTACCGCATTTTGTATGGTCTCCTCGAAATGTCGCGAAAGGCATTCGACGATCTCGGAATCCGGCATCTTAGGTCTAAGCTCTTTCGCGCTGCTGAAACGACGTATCGCGTACTCGACACGGTTTTCGTATTGCTCATTGCGGTACGAGCCAAACTCCAGGTTTTTCTTTATCTTGCGTTGAGCTTCGTCGCTCCAGAATTTAATTTGAAATTTCGTTTTAAAATCTGCGAATGTGTCTTCGGGTTTGTTGACGATTCCCCACCATTCTAATGCAATGCCCCCTAGGCTCTGTCGGATTACTTGACTGATTTCGTTTTCGGTCAGGTTTCGTGATTCGCAAAAATGCTCTAATTCGCGCAGGAAACTCATCGGCTTTTCCTTCCACGTCCCTTCGTAACTCGGAATTTTGACATCTCTCTCCCAGCTATGAACATTTTGTGTATAATTTCCGCGACCTGCTGCTTGACGCAAAGTTTTATCTTCGAGCAATTTGAGTTGTCGACTGATGTCGTTTTTCTGTTGTTCGTGTTTTTCGACTTCTTTATCGAGAATTGCTCGCTGTCTATCGAGTTCGCGGTGGTAGTTGCTTAGAATATCTTCGCAATCGAATTTGACGGTTTCATTTACGTCGACGATGGTACGTTGGAGATTTGCTAAACCGTCGCTTAACGCTTTATTTGAATTTTCAACCGCCTTAGCCTGTGTTTGCTCGAGGTTGTTGATTCGGTCTTCGAGGACACGTTGTACCTCGCTGATGTTATTTCTCGTCTTGTTTTCGATTTCGACGATCTTCCTCACGCTATCTTGCCCTACCTCGACTCGACTGTCAACAATTTTGGTTAAACTCGCATCGATTTCACGTTTATTTTCCGCAATTTTCGCTTCTAACTGCCGTTTCTCGTGTTCGAATTTCTTTCTTTCTGTTTCGAGTTTTTTGCTAATGAATTCTTCGACTTTTGCTTGGAAATCTGACTGTTCTTTTCGGAGCTTCGCAATTTCTTCCTTTAATATCGTGATTTCTGCAATTGACTCTTCACTTTTTGTACTGTTATGTTTTGGACTATCTAATATATCAATTTCGGATACGCTACCCGTTTCTGTTGCCTTAGATTCGGCTTGTTCTTTCTCTTTGTCTTTATTCCCCATTTTGACTGCTTTTATCTATCTTTCCACGGTTTCTGATTAATAATCTTAACTCTACTCACGAATTTGATGTTAATTTATTTCTAAATTTCCTTGTCGAGCCTCACGTTCGGGCGCCAAATATAACGTTAATCCTCACTGTGATCCGTGTTCACTAAATTGCACGCTCACTCCGATTAAACTAATATTGAACGAGTTTCACTACTATCACTTATCATTTTAACCATTATCGATAATCCTGAAATTCTTCTTTGATAGCACTCGTACTAGTGGAAATTTTAATTATTATTGAGCAAAGATTCTCTCAGGGCTTCAATAAGGTACCTAGATCAATTAACACCTGCTCTCGTGGTTTTTGTGCAATGAGGTAACGAATTACCTCAAGGAAAGGAGTTTCTACCTGAGCTAATAACGAGAGGACTCAGTGTCGAAAATACTGCTTTTGTGCTTCCCTTTCTCGAAAGTCCGGGCGTTACTACTAACAGCACTCTTCACTGAGGACTAAACCAATTATAATGGATAATTCAGGATAGGAACAATTAACTGTGGAGTGTATGTTGTGTAAAGGTGAATGATTAGCAGTTAGACAGATTTATATTGATAGCGAGGATGATGCGTCAAGCAAAAGAACAGAAAGTAGTGTAAAAGATACGTTTGGTTAAATTTAAATTTGAGTTCGATAATAACAAACTAAAAAGAAATGTTAGCGATTGTGTAAGCGTTCAAGTTTATTAAATTGAATGAAATTTTTCCGTCTATTGGAAGGCTGTCGCCTTAAATGAAAATTTTCGAAATTTTTCTAAGTCAGAAAATCGATTCTAAATTCGTAAATTCGTGGACTGCTCCCACGAATTACGTACCAAGTTGTCCAAAGGGACTGACCGAAGTGAATACTTGAAAAATCGACACGTCTGACAGGCTTGTCAGGCCGGACCGAAGTGACTCTACTCGTATTCTGATTTACCATTACGGCTCGGTTTTCGCACTATTTCTCGAGGCGCGTAGTTACATTTCTTCAAATTTTTGGAGAGGGGACTGACCCAAGAACTCCTCAACTTCTCTACTTGTCGCGTATTGATACTGTTTATAGATTTCTGTTCTCTTCCATCTGTGTTAATCCCCTTTTATTGTAAGTGTAACATGTATGGTTTTGTTGAGCGTGTATACAGGTAATATCCTTAAATCTAATAGAACATAATATTGAGAGTTTACGGGTGTGTGTAAAACAAAATTGTGTGTGTGTGTGTCTGTTGTTGCCAGAGTGGCGATGTTCGATGTGTCTGTTTGTATTCTAACTATAGCATGTGTGTATGTGTATGATGTTTTTGACTCTACTTTCTAATATTAACTCGTTAATTCTCTAATTTTAATTTCAAATGTAATTGATAAAGAATTGATTTGTTGAATACGTTACAGTGGTGGTTCAGGATGTTGAAATTGTTGACACTCCAAGTTGCAGTCAGGTAGTGGCTCAGGATGTTAAAATTGTTGATACTCCAAGTTGCAGTCAGGTAGTGGCTCAGGATGTTAAAATTGTTGATACTCCAAGTTGCAGTCACGTGGTGGTTCAGGATGTTGAAATTGTTGACACTCCAAGTTGCAGTCAGGTAGTGGCTCAGGATGTTAAAAATGTTGATACTCCAAGTTGCAGTCACGCAGTGGCTCAGGATGTTAAAATTGTTGATACTCCAAGTTGCAGTCAGGTAGTGGCTCAGGATGTTGAAATTGTTGACACTCCAAGTTGCAGTCAGGTAGTGGCTCAGGATGTTAAAATTGTTGATACTCCAAGTTGCAGTCACGTGGTGGCTCAGGATGTTGAAATTGTTGACACTCCAAGTTGCAGTCAGGTAGTGGCTCAGGATGTAAAAATTGTTGATACTCCAAGTTGCAGTCAGGCAGTGGCTCAGGATGTTGGAATTGTCGATTCCGTTAACAACAGACCGAATTTTGAAACTGAATGTAATTTGCTCAGAAATCAGAAGGATCGCGGGCGGATGAGACAGTCTCGAAGGAGATATACCGAACAGATACATGGACAATCCGAGCATTGTATAGGAAAAATGGATGTGCTATGTATGCATTGCAATGCGAAACATTTCGCGGCAGAAAAAGTTGCTAACAAGGGAAATTCATTCAACGATTGTTGCAGTCACGGAAACGTGATTATTGATAGATTGCCTAATTTTCCAGAGACCCTCCGTGCACTTTTCGATAGAACTCATACAAAATCAAATGATTTCCATAATCATATTCGGTGTTATAATAGCTCTTTCTCCTTTGCTTCATTCAATGCTAATTTAGTAAACTTTGGGCCACGAAGACCAGAACCGTACTGTTTTAAAATCCATGATCAAATTTATTATCAAATAAACACAGCACTCTATGCTGAACCCAACGAGAATCCCAGTTATGGCCAACTTTTCATAGTCGATGCTAATGAAGCCGTGGCACACCGGCTAAGTCACACTATGGTATTAGATATTGAGATTGTTCAAGCACTCGAACGAATGATGCGCGAATACAATGTGTTTGCACGTTCCTACGTAATAATGGATTTTTGGCAGGAATTGTCATTTCAGTGAAATTGTGGCCACCATGTATTCGGAAATCAGTGTCTTTGTGCCGTTGGTACAATAATTTGACGATACACCGGAGATCCGGAGTTTCATAACGTAGACTGTAAAGTGAAAAAAAAAAAAAACTGTGCGTTTTTTGTAGCTGTTGTTTCACAACAGCGGAACGAGGATAGACGCGGTGTACGGCGCTCCTATATTTCGCAGACGCCGTCGGAGGATCAGTGGGAGAAATTTTTCATTTTCAATACGTTTGATTTACAATCCGAGTCTAAGCCGGCTAGACAGAGACGGTGCCGAGCGAAAATATGCAAAAGTACACGACACATCTACATCGACTAACAATAAAACGAAAAGGATTCCCCTGCTCGGGCTATTATCATGTTGACACAGAGCTTTAGGCTCTGGCTGAAAAATCGGAACTTTAAACTCGAATGCCTGTGCCTGAATTGGGCTACTTTTTTCTCTTTCGCTAATAATGCATTTGACCTTGAGGTTAAACGGCAGACGATGGTCAGCAGACTTGAATCCACGCACGGAATGTTTATTCTTTTTCACAAATTCATGTAAAACCCAGCAAAGGTCTGTCGGTTCGGGTTTCGGGGAAAGGGGGTGGATTTAGCCGGGAATATCGTGCAAACAAAAACCTCCAATTAGTAGCGGCTGAACACTCGGACGCTAATGCCATTGGAAGTGGCAGAGCACCCGATGAAAAAGGTGCACGATAGAGCATAAAAATTCTCTCTTCCTCAAGAGGCTTTTCCAAGAGTTTGTTAACAAATGAACAAATGAACAAATTCGACCTCAGCGCGACCCACGCGAAGCACTATGTCAAACAAACGGCAAAACTTTGATTCGTACTACTTTGTTCGGTGAGCGCTGTGACTGTATAGAGGATATCCTATTAATGAACCGTTAAGAGGCTCTATTTTACCTCCAATTATAGAAACATAATCGTCATCCTTTCAGATATTCATCGCGTTTTAGCAATCTTGACTAATTAACATTTTACGGCTTCAACCCTAGTTGTTATGTCGTTAAAAGAAACTACAGAGAGAAGTCTGTCAAATTTGCGTAGGACGTCGTATGTGCAGGAGCTGCAAAAATATAATTGAAAAATGTCACTCCGAGGGGAGGAATTCGCATAAGATGAGCCTGAGTGTGTAGTAGGCGAAATACCGCAGGGTGGACGATTAGCGTCGAGGTAAACGTTGTTTAAACTAATTCGAGCATCGTACAACGCTTATGGTCAGCCAAGTAAACACGGGATGCGCAAACATGCGAAATAACCAGGGTCTGCGATTCATTGCTGTGAATTTCCTGCACGTCCTTATATCGACATCATTTACCTTCGGTATACCGGGAGTCACAAGTATTAGCTCTGCAAACAGAACGTAGGCTAGAAGTAATTCTAGCTCTTCAGCAACGTTGGCACTCGCAATAACGTAAGTATCTCTCCAGGAATTCCAACATCTGATTATTTTCTTTCACACATAGCAAGGGTCACAGAATGATGCCTCTGGCGCTCATACAGACTGTCAGGGGTTGATAATGCGCTGTTACAATAAGGGTGAATGTGCTTGCCTTACGGCATGTCCGCTTCCTGTTACGCTTCTGATTCACACATCGTCGCGTGTTCCATCAAGGTCTTCACAATCCACCTTCTCTGTGGCCTGAAGCAGGACAGTGCGTCAATCAACGCTGTGAGTGTACACTGAGATGGTCCTCATGCTGTGCAACAAATAATAAGTAGATCTTGAAATTGGTGTCACGTTTTTGTGAGCTTGGCACGTTATTGTCATCGTTATTATTTTTCTCGCGGCTCTCGAAAATTCGAGGCTAGATCCGCACACGTTGAAGGCGAAGCGGGCAAAGAAGAACTCCGCTGCAGTGACAGAGCCGTCCTTATCTTAATTAGAGGATTTTTATCAGGCTCCATTCTTCTCGACGTTGACTCATACAGGAGTTGTTGGAATCTTGTTGTTTCAAAGCCACATCCTTCCTCGTGTTTGACTTCAATTAGAACGAAGCGGTTCGTTACCCACTGGGTTGATAAATCGAGACTTTGTATCTCCGGTGTCTTAGTCAGCACTTGTCGCTCGACGAATGGGGAACATGACAGTATTTTCCACAATTAATGTCATTCATTAAACACCAAAAAAAGCGATTGACACAGAGACGATGGATACGAATCGCATTCGAGAGGCCCGCGAAGACACTTGAGACTTATCTCGGTGTTCCAGGCTTCAGGCGTTTGCCATTAGTTGTTATTCAATGTCGCTGGCCTCGTCTATGGCAGGAGAAATTCTTACAAAGAGGACGAAGACTCGAGATCCATGAGGGAGACGTACTCGTAGCGACAAAAGAATACGATCCATCCCTGCATGAAGTTATCGGGGAGGAACAAAACTTCGCGACAAACTGCAACTTTCTCGCGTTGTGGAGGAAGGAAATTTCGAAATTTATCGTCGACCTATTTTGCCTCGGTTGACCTGTTTCGACGTCTGGTGGTGAGGCTGCCGGAAGAGTGCAAGCCCGGCGTAAAGTGAACAGGAAATTCAAAGGGCCTCCCGGAGTGTCCGGAGTTGTGGTCATCCCCTGAGATAGGAAATGGATCCCAATTAAGATTCTTGAGACGATGGATGGTAAGGGCTAAGTCATCAAACAATTATCATCGAACGGAATATTGATACTTTGAAGTTATCGAGTCCTCTGAAACTTCTTTCGGATGGTAGAGGCGCGAGGTCCGATAAAATCTCTTGACATTTGCCTCTCTGCTTTGCGTTCGTTGTACGGTATTTCTAACCGCAATGATTCAATACATTTGCGATCGTCTCAGAGACATGCTTCTGGTTTCATCGCCAGAATCCTCTTTACTTTGTGAAAGGGAATCCATGTGTAAGAATTCTCAAAGAATCTTTTTCTCAGGTCGTGCGTCTGGCGATAATCTGAAGCTTCACATCAACTACCAGACAATCTACGTACCGCTTTTCACGATATTTGTCTTATTTATCAAATTTCTGATATTTTTTTCAATGAATTTTGATAAGACTCTATCAGTGCTCCTATGTAATTGAAGAATGTCAACTCACTCATAGAAAGATTATAGATGTATGACAGTCTTGGATAAGATTCACTCAAGCGCGATCACAGCAGCGAAATTCATGTTCATTGAATGAGGGGATCATGGAAGACAGACCGGAGGTTCAATTATAGGCGACATAATAATCACGCAATTAGTGGTATATCCAATTCCAGTTATCCGACCCTTGTCAACCGGGGTGTGATCCAGCCTGTGGGTCGAGGTTCAGACTTGGATAGAAAATACCTACTTGGAAGTCTCGATAAACAAATTAATAAAAAAATTCCTGGTAGGTGATAATGACCATGAGGATGTTCGCAGCCATCCGTGAGATGTTGATCCATCTCGGTAATTGGAGGCACAAAAATAACGGTTCGGAATCAGTCAGCAACAACGAAGACACGTGGCAGTCTGACATCGATGAGGTGAAACTCCTCTGGAGCTGATACTCACACATTGTCGCAAACGATATCGTGTTTCAAACCGGAGGGACTGCACTGGAACAAAAGCGTCGACTTTTTTCCGTTGCAATATTCCCACCGACCCACCCTGTCAGCATTCCTAGACCTCTTACTGTTTCGGCCGTTCACCCGCGTGCGATCAATTAAAATTAAAAAAAAAGTCCGAGAATAGTAACTTGGGATACCATTAGTTGATCCTCACGTGGGCAGAGTGAACAGTCTGCTGCTGGCCATTAAGGGGATCAACGAACTCCTACGTTTCTCGTCATGGAGCTGAAAAACCTTGAGATGAATGAGTCGCGGTCAGCCGCTGTGTTACCGTATCTCGATCAGAATCGGTCCTGTAACATTCGCAGAACTACTCCTCTCATTTTTCGCGGCACCTGTGTCGATGCTACGAATCTTTGCAGGTGGGACTTGGGAAGGTTTATGGGATACGTGCGGGCGTACAATGTACATGACTACGGTTGAGAAAATCCCGGGTTCCAAACGACCTTGGAAATACGGAGCTGGATTACAAATAGTTCGCCGGTTTTTTCATCCTTAGCGAAGGATATACCGAGGATGAGATAACATCCCGCGTCTGGGGCTGTAGCGACGCCTCGGACGTGGGACATCGTCTCCGTCTCCGAATCCGCACAGGTCGATCGATGCTCGTGTAAGCGACTACACCTACTGTACCTACGTGTGCTCGACGTGTCCGTAGGTACCGCGAGTGAATCACTGTACCGGAGTGGCAACTGAAGTTCGGTTGAGATTTCCATCAGCATTGGACATCATCTGGAGACCCAACTTTACGCTCCACGGGAGAAACTTCTTACCGCGGCGAACCACGCCTCTCGTTCTACCCTCCTCGCAATCCTCCTGGTATAGTAGGGAAAAAAACAGCCGGTGACAATATTTACGCAAAAAATTGGGCAACTGGCGCAGCGTGCCAGCAGCACCCTGATTATTTGCTTCAAGGTTCACTCTCCGGCAATTAGGTAGTTGACTTTCAAGTACTACTTGACCTCTACCCTATCGCATCCTTTCCAGAGACAGGTTCAGAAACGACAACAGGATGCTGCTTTGAGTATGGAATTCAGTTGTTGACAGTCGCCAGCATCTCTATCAGAAAATGTGTCCGCTTTGAGGCACCGGGCACGATATAATTAGATCCGAGGGCCTACTTACTTCCACCTTGTGTCCAAGGGGAGCTGTTGTACCTCAGGAACACCACTTACCCAGGGGTCGAGGCGCAGTTTCGTTGCTTGAGTAGAAACGTTGGAAAAACTCTGATATCATTTTTTGCTTCTCTAAAAATATAATCACGAACGAAGACTCCAGACACGGGCTGTGATCAGGAATCAATGTGTGACACACCGCGTATTTGTGATACCCATTTTCAAGCCTGAACAGATCCGAGCTGTTGTCAGATAGAGTCTCGTCTCTGTACGAAGTAGGGGTCTCGTTTTTTATTAAATTGTCAGAGCGGAATACTGCCAGATGATTTCTACTTTTTTCCCACGCCTGTTCAGTCCGTTATCTTCAAAAGAACAAATTGAGGGCTACAGTGATCGCTTCGACCCCGGCCTTCTCGATACAACTGAATTTCATCTTTCCGGTCGAGATAGACGTTCAGCGTCGTCGAGGCTCGATTCCCTTTCAGACTTACTCAAAGCCTGTCGACTTCAGACACCCTTTCATGCGCCACGGTATCGCTTTCTTAATGCGTCTGCTCGTTATCCCAAACTCGAAAAGCACCCACATATTTCCGGTAACTCCTCGTTGACACAATTTCGCGTATTTGAGAGGGAGAGGAAAAACTCTCGCCCAGTTTCTCAGCAAAGCTAGTCCGTTGCTAAATAGTACAATTGCGACAGTGTATTATATTATACATCATGGCATTACCGCAGCTTCCTAACGGTGGATTCTCACCCTCGCGCGTCTACAGCGGCTCCGAGTTTGCTCAGTCTCAGTTTCCACTGGCTCCGTAAGTGCTCAGCGACTTGGTGTTTCGAATTTCGTTCCCTCCTGCACGTGAATATACAACAACATCACTACCTACCACCGAGAGTCTAGACGGGGTGAGGAAAACGAGTTAGTAATCATTTCGCTATTTCTGTTGCGAGCCTCACGGAGAATCAGGGTTGGGTATCCGGTGCCGTGATTCTCGATACTTCTAGTGTAACCTGATCACACTCGAAAGGGGAGAACAACTCAGGCGGAGGTTATGCGAGTTCGTTTCATCCCTGAGCGAGGTGATACTCGGGGAGAAAAACGAGAGAAAGAATGTTGTAGATTTTCCGAATTTTCTGCTGTAACGTGGCGGCAGCGCAGGCTGTCGTGTAGAATATCGTACACCAGCGTGCACTGAATATCAAATTATTTTATGGTAATTTCGGAAGAACTTTCCACCCCGTGGACGAAAATATGCCCACGGTTGTTCGCTGACCAAATTGAAGTGGGAAGCAACCCTCGTGTCAGGGAAATGAATCAGCCTCTCTGTGAAAATTTGCTTCTTCTTTTCGCGGTTTCCACACGGCACGAAGAAGATACACGTACGTCCCCGTCCAATCCAAACTTTGGATATTGCCGCTCGATTTAATATCTCTCTGGACGATGTGGATGAGGGTTTAACAGAGTCATTACTGTATTATGCTGGGGCAAACTCGACTCGTTTCAGCAGAGCAAGTTTGTAGCGATCTCCAAACTTTCCAGCTGTTCAAACATCGATTCGGTCTCGAAGTACGTTTCCTTCGGGCAATATAGGGATAATAAAGTACTTTTCATACTCTAAACTCTGTCGCAGACGACGTCCGTCGTGCCCTTTGTAGTCTGCGATTGATGGATCGAGCACCGCAAATGTAATGTATCAGTTGCAACTACCGGCGATTCAGAGTGCGCAGTTCTGACCCCCCAGCAAAGTCCTACAATGGAATGATACTTCTTTTCAGAAAACTTTCATGAATAATACGAAAATAACTGCGATACATTGAAAAAAACAAAAAATGGTTCGTTTATACGACATCGTTTCGGAGCTAAGGCTATTTTCTTTTTCCTACAGATACTCGGAAGCTCTGGGGTGTTGAATTGCGGCGTCGGAGCGCGTAAAGGGCCGCGGAGCGAAAGTGAAACAAGTCAAAAGACCAGAAGAAACAGAAGACGATATTATTGTACACCTGACCCGATTTGAATTCCGTTAATTCCATATCATTTTCAGAGAATCTCTTCTCCTCCTCGATCTTGATCGTTTGCTCAGATACGCAATTGTACTCGTCGGTCACAGAGTTCAATCTTCATATTTTCCTCCCTGCACAGCTGTGAACTCTTTGATACTTTCCTGGCGAGATAGTCCAGACCGGAATGATTTGAATCGCGTTTGAATCCCGATTCATATTCAGCCTTCAGAAGGAAGCTCGGAGTTTCGTTCCGTTGAGAACTCTGAGCAGGATATTCTTTTGACGAGAAAAATTGTAACCTGGGAAAATTCCACCTCCGTCTCAGGTCGGTTTTCCTCTGAGGAAATATTCCGACCCATTGAAACCCTATTTATGATTCGTTTGTGTTATAATACCGCGAGATAACGGAGTTTCTCAGTTCGAGAAAAGCTCTCCGCAAGTTTTCAATGAGAATGCGCTAAGATCGTCGGGAAATCAATCTGCTCCGTTGTGGAGGTGGAAATAGAGCGATATTCTCCTAGCGGATACGCGAAAGTTAATAGCTTAGCTTGTTCAGGATTCGCCTCTTTTCAAATTGCATTAAAACTTTCCTCTTGTTTCTCTGCGTCATGCGCAGCATCTCCACAAACTGCAGAGTTTCATTGAAAACACGAGCGGATCTCATTGAATAAGGGGGTGAAAACTTCAACGAATCGTTATAAGAAACCCCTGCACTTGGGCCGCGGGCGCCGGATACCGGGCACCCGGTGAAGTTTAAATTGGTTCACAACACAGTGTAGAGAAGACCTACCGCGTCCGTAATTCACGAGCATTCAACAAATAGAAGAGACTACAATCCCGCTTCATCCCCCAGGACGTTGTAAATTCCCAAGGATCGCTCGGAGATACGGAATGAGTCCCATTCGTAGGGTACGATCCCGTTACTTACATACCGTTTAGTTTTATCGTTATCATAGAGCCGGAATTCGGCGGGGGATCGCGTCGCGGTTACCGCACCGACAGAGATTTCCTAGATTGAACGAACCCTGCAGGAGATGAAGAGGGTCGAGGTAGTCAGGATCTGAATCCTTAGCATATTTTAACAATGACCATCCACAGCCTTTCGATGTCAAATTTTCACGTGTCGTAACCAGTGTTGGGCAGCAGCAAATTACATTTCCATTACAAATTACAGCTGTAATTTGTAATTAAAAAAAATCCATTACCCATTACAATTGTAATTTGTAATTGAATCGAAATCCATTACCCATTACAATTGTAATTTGTAATTAAACTGAAATCCATTACCCATTACGATTGTAATTTGTAATGAAACCGAAATCCATTACCCATTACAATTGTAATTTGTAATTGAACCGAAATCCATTAACCATTACAATTGTAATTTGTAATTAAACCGAAATCCATTACCCATTACAATTGTAATTTGTAATTAAACCGAAATCCATTACCCATTACAATTGTAATTTGTAATTGAACCGAAATCCATTAACCATTACAATTGTAATTTGTAATTAAACCGAAATACATTACCCATTAGAATTGTAATTTGTAATTAAATCAAAATCCATTAACCATTACAATTGTAATTTGTAATTGAATCGAAAAACATTAACCATTACAATTGTAATTTGTAATTCAATCAATCTCGCCATTACAATTGTAATTTGTAATTAAACCGAAATCCATTAACCATTACAATTGTAATCCATTAACCATTACAATTGTAATTCAATCGAAATACATTAACCATTACAATTGTAATTTGTAATTGAGTCGAAATCCATTAACCATTACAATTGTAATTTGTAATTAGACCGAAATACATTACCCATTACAATTGTAATTTGTAATTAAACTCGAATCCATTAACCATTACAATTTTAATTTGTAATTTAACCAAAATCCATTAACCATTACAATTTTAATTTGTAAGTAATCCGAAATCCATTAACCATTACAATCTGAAAATGTAATTAAGTCGAAATACCCGAACCATTACAATTTAAAAATGTAATTCAACCAAAATACATGAACCATTACAATTTTAAAATGTAATTGAACCGAACCCAACCGAAGCATTACAGTTCAAAAATCTAATTGAACCGAAATACATGAACCATTACAATTTTAAAATGTAATTAAACCGAATCTAACCGAAGCATTGCAATTTTTAAATGTAATGCTTCGGTTAGGTTCGGTTCAATTACAATTTGAAATTGAAATAGTTCATGTATTTTGGTTCAATTACATTTTTGAACTGTAATGCTTCGGTTGGGTTCGGTTCAATTACATTTTAAAATTGTAATGGTTCATGTATTTCGACTTAATTACATTTAAAAATTGTAATGCTTCGGTTAGGATCGGTTTAATTACATTTTAAAATTGTAATGGTTCATGTCTTTCGGTTCAATTACATTTTCGAACTGTAATGCTTCGGTTAGGTTCGGTTCAATTACATTTGAAAATTGTAATGGTTCACGTATTTCGACTTAATTACATTTTAAAATTGTAATGGTTAATGGATTTCGGTTTAATTACAAATTAAAATTGTAATGGATAATGGATTTTGGTTCAATTACAAATTAAGATTGTAATGGTTAATGGATTCGAGTTTAATTACAAATTACAATTGTAATGGGTAATGTATTTCGGTTTAATTACAAATTACAATTGTAATGGTTAATGGATTTCGGTTCAATTACAATTTACAATTGTAATGGTTAATGTATTTCGATTGAATTACAAATTACAATTGTAATGGTTAATGGATTTCGTTTTAATTACAAATTAAAATTGTAATGGTTAATGGATTCGAGTTTAATTACAAATTACAATTGTAATGGGTAATGTTTTTCGATTCAATTACAAATTACAATTGTAATGGTCAATGGATTTTGTTTTAATTACAAATTACAATTGTAATGGGTAATGGATTTCGGTTTAATTACAAATTACAATTGTAATGGTTAATGGATTTCGGTTCAATTACAAATTACAATTGTAATGGTTAATGGATTTCGGCTCAATTACAAATTACAATTGTAATGGGTAATGGATTTCGGTTTAATTACAAATTACAATTGTAATGGTTAATGGATTTCGGTTTAATTACAAATTACAAATTGTAATTTGTAATTTGTAATTAATTAATTACAAAATTAATTACAAATTCGCCCAACACTGGTCGTAACTCGCTCAATACTTAAGTTTTAATTTTTGACAGCAATATTCATGCCGTTGATTAATTCGCAGCAGAACACCGACGCGGACACTCCGAGTCCAGCGAAGAGCATGAAGAACGGGACGTACAAGTGGGGCAGCCTGATAACGACGGGGTTCTTGTCGTAGTCGTTTTTCGGCGGGTCGTCCCACTCCTGGAACCATTTTTGGTAGAAACCTCCGTTGTGGAGCCTTCCGATTATCTTATTGATTCGCGGGAGGAAGGGAGAACCTGGGGACAGATTAGATTTTCATTAGCGTTTCGAATTCAATCACAGTCGAGTATCCGTTAAAATCAGCCGAGCAATTTTCACCCTTCATTATCGGATACGCGAGGTGATATTCCTTGGGGTATTCCGAGACGAAGTGCCCTTCGTCCGACCTCAGAAGCTCACTGTGTCGTCGATCCACGTAGCCGGCGTTACGTTTCTCGAAAACTTGAGCCTCGATCTCGGACTCGGTTTTAAACTTGAGTTTCACCTGAAGATTTTGACGCGCCGGCGACTCCGTCCCCGTGAACACGTCGTCGATCAAATTTGGGAAGTTGGTGAGGATCTCCAGCCCTGGAAATTTTATCCGATTTCGAGTCACGTTTGCATCTCTCTCAATAAATTCAAGACAACTTTTCGTTCGTAAACCGCGACCCATGAATAAATTCAACTCCCGGTATTAGAAAGAAGATTGCGACAAAATTTATTCCACTACAGCATTCATGTCCTCCAGTTTTATTATATTGCATCCGGTGTCTGTATTTACGGGTATAAAAAGCCTCACCGCTTTCGTCGAGCTCCTCCAGAGTGTCGATATTCTTGAGAAAGGCTGGTTTACTGAGGCTCGATGCAAGTTGGCTGGTGAAGGATCCTGTCATGACTATACCGAACATGAGTCCAAAGGCGAGGAAGAGGCGCACGCCGGACCAGTTTGCGTTATTATTCATCGGATAAACGGAGTACAGGAACCAGAGCGCGAGGAAACGCGCGGCCCTCGTCAACCCCTCTGAAGAGTTTGAGAAAGATTTCCTCAACTCTGGTCCCCCGCGGAAGATACGAACCGGGGTATGAGTCACGATCGCCATTCCCATGGACGTCAGACCCATTAGAGAATTCCCGAGGACGATCAACGTCCAGCTGTCCAAAGTGAATATCCTCGCCATCAGGATATACTCGGGAACGCGGCCCAGCCGAGGCACGATCACGTAGATCTTGTCCATCCCGACGGAATCGGTGAATTCTAGATCTCTGGAGCCGTAGTCCTTGACGAAGAACCCGTTGAAGGCGAAGTCGACTTCGCGGTAAACCAGCATCCCCAGTGCCCCGGTGAAATTCCGGCCGATGTTCCACCCGAACGTTTCCGGGGGCTCGAATATCCGCGGCGTCACGTTTATCCGGCTGCAAATCTCGTTCATGGCGTACGCGTCCATGCCGAACCAAGTATCGTTCTTCTTCCGGACGGTCGCGTACTGGAAGAGGGCGACGTTCACCTCGTATCCCTCGAAGGTATCCCTGACTTTCAGCAGGGCTGTCGAGTCCCCGAGGTCCTTGGTGGTCAAAGTCGAGGGGGCGAAGGGGTCGAACACCAGACTGGTTTCGTTCGTCGATAGGACGAATTTGTGGACGTTTTTTCTCCGCCATAGTTCCGCCGCGGCCAGCGTCCACGCGCGTTCCTGGGATCCCCGTGTGTGGAGGACGTAAACGTTGTTCGGCAGCCATCGATGGGTGTCGACCGATTTGAGAAAGTTGGTCGCCTCCCGGTCCGACAGACACAGGAGAACGCAGGTCCCGCAGGTCAGAGAATTCAGCCGTTTTATATCGTCGAAAACTTCCACAGGGATCCCGAATTCTTCGTTGACGTTTCGATAGAACTCGGGACTCAATTCTCCGTCGACGGTTATGATCGCGAATTGTTTGTAGACACTTTCGTCACTGCAGTGCCTCAATATCACGTTCAACTGACGAGGGTATGAATCGTCGCGGAATGGATCCTCGCCCGTCAACTTCTGACCGTTGGCCAAGTGGAGGAGAAGCGAGAAAGCCTGCAGATAACGATTCATAGCAGCGTTATTACGAAGACGAGAGACCAGATGTTCCGAAACGGAAAGATAATCGCCTCGAATAACTCAGGGCGAAACACACGAGGGACACATATTCCAGAACGCGGTGCGGATTTGTTGTATGGTTAAGTCGAGGCGCCCACCGAAGAGACTGTCTATATGCACAACCGTGCAAATGGATATGATTATTGGCATATTTACATGTGTCGCGTGCCTTCAGCTGCTCGGACTGAGGTGATGTAAATAGAGATAAGCGTTGCACCACGATTATTCGTTCCCCGTATCGGGATTATGTTTGCTCGAAGGTGATTTGGACGACTCTATAGTAGCCAATCTGCAGATCAGTATCCCACCTACCGTAAATTCGCTGGGCTTGGCTGGATTTTGTCGATATTTACAAATCGACGGCAGTATGGAAGAACGTGACATCTCAAATTGTGCCACAAGAACGAGACATTTCAAATTATTGACCAAAAGGGTCGTATGTCCTATGTTTCAGCGTAGAAGATACGACCTTCTTCATTCAAAATCTGAGATGTCATGTTTTTCTAGCACAATTTGAGATGTCACGTTTTTCCATACTGTCAACGAAATGAGATTGAAAAGAAATCTATGATTTGAATTTGACGCAGGTTCTTTATTGATTGCGATATTATGTACAGCGCGAAGTGATGAGGCGTGGGTGAGTTTCAATCAAAGTCTAATTTTGCGCGCCCGCGTAAAGTCGCTCTCTCCTCGCGGCGTAATCTTTCCGTGACAATTTATCTTGAGCCTGCAGCGGTAATTAACGAAGACACCGAAAGTCATAATCCTGCACCAATTAGCCGTTGCAAAGCCCGTGACGAGAGAGTCACGTTGTCTCAATAACGCCTGGAGTCACGTTGCAAGGAGTAAAAGAAGTCAAGCATAATAGCATACGATGTAAAATTAGAGCCGCCTCTCGGGCGATATAAGCTCGACGGCGGAGGCAGCAGAAAAAGGATAATCCACGACCGTTTGTAATTCGAGCACGTCTACTTTAAATGAGTTATAATCGAGCGCGGGGAGTCCTCGAATTCAAGCTTCTGACAAAATAAGAGAAGCCTCACGCTTCGCCTTGTATGTAGCTAACAAAATTCCAAGAACACGTGAAGACTCGTAGGCTGAAAGGAGCTTTCCGAAAATTCACCTCCTCGCGGGGGAGAAGCGCCAAAGGGCTCGAAGTGATCGATTAGTACGGAATGGAAAATAGTAAATCACGCGACTCGAGTGCGGTCAGTCGTTACACGGATGGCAAACGAGCCTCGTAATTGATTCGGACAGCTCACTTAGACTTTACTGCACGTTGCGTCATTAGGAAGCTAGTATTGCCATGCTCTAGCTCTCCGGTTAATTGCGGGAAAACCGGTCGGACATTGGCCCAACAACTTTTGATAATTAGCGTAAACTGTTTCCCTGGGGGTTGTCGCGGAGGCTTCAGTCTCCACGTTCCCATCCTCTCCGTTCGACGCGAGGAGCCATTCATTCAAACTTTGGGTGCTGTTTTTCCATACCATTTCATCGATAATTCTCGATGATTTCCGCTGATTTCCGATCATCGCAAGTTGATTCTGAAGAATACCAGCTGATTTCTGAATGATTTCGAAAAAAAAACCAAGCTGATTTCCAGTAATTACTAAGTAATTTTGTTTGATTTCAAATGTTTTCAAACCAGGGTGTACAGTCGATTTCAGGAGTGAATAGCCCCTGGGATCGACCCTTCTGGGAGTAATTACGTAATAACACAGCGGGTCTTCAAAAGATGTGAGGGATTATTGGAATGAGAAACCTGGCGAACAAGCTCGAGTTTGAAAATGGAATGAAATATCCCTTTTCATTAAGGATGTCGTTCGGGGTGAAAAATGCCCAAAATAATGCGAGTTTCAAAAAACTTCTTTACTGTAAATACATTCACCTATCAATATCTGCAAAGATCCAATCCGAATCTGATTTCAATTGATACGCAGCTTTTTACAAATCTTGGAGATTGCTGAAACTCGAGTTTTTCATCGCCAGTCCCAATTGCACCGGAAGGTTCATCGGAGGCATTTGCGTGCATCGGATCGAATTTTCGGCTGTAGTTTTTTTTTAGTTTTGAATGTAAAAACTTGTGAGAAAAAGTTGACGTGAGTAGAATATCAATTGAGAAAATATTTTTTAACCCGAACTACATCCATAAACACGCGGCACGCATTTTTCATTGAACAATGTCTACGAGGTTTTCTAACATTCGGAGGATATTGGGGCGCGAAACAAAGTCGTTCAAAGTTCGAGAATAGTTGTAAACTCGCTAAAGTCCAACATAGGTAGCTGGATTCAAAATCTTGTCACGTAGAGCAAACGGTCAGACGTTCGCACAGGGGTCGAGACGATTCGCAAATTACATCCGAAATTAGATCTACCACCTTACACGAAAGTTCTACCGATTCGTGATAAGATTATCCTTGTCAGACTTTTTTATGCTATAAACGAACCAAGGCAACTCTGCATTTCTCTGTAGTCAGCTACCCGCCCCGTTTCTTCTGTAATTTTAACCTTTATACTATTTCTTTCTCATAAGATCATCACCTATTGCAACCCCGTTCCCAACCAGTTGTTTGCTCATCTTGCCATGACTCAGTCAACTCATGAGTTGTAATTTAATTCTAGTTTTGTTTCGTAGTTTGTGCCTAGCACAAATTTTACCTCACTCTATATTTGAGCTTTTTCTGAATACTGCAACGCTGATTTCATTATATTGTCTCTTTGTTCGCGTATTTTAATTTATGTGTATATTTTCATTGTAGGAAGTGGAAGGGATCGATCAAGTCGAGTCACAAGTACTTGTTCAGTGGCGCCTCTTAGAGCATGCGCACAACTGAGTTTCTCAGCAGACGAACATACATATGGCAGTTCCAAACCTCCAAAAATGATAACATAACCTGCACAACGTAGGCCGCGCATGCGCCACTGACGGTAAGATCATTGAGGTTATGTATCACATGTCTCAGTTTGATTTCGTTGTGCAGGTTATGCTATCATTTTTGGAGGTTTGGAACTGCCATATGTATGTTCGTCTGCTGAGAAACTCAGTTGTGCGCATGCTCTAAGAGGCGCCACTGAACAGGGTCTCAGGGGAATCGGGACTATGGAAGGAGAACGTCGGTGGCCTATTTCGGGGTCTCGAGAGGGGAAATTCGTTGACTATTGAGGGGTATGGACTATTGAGGGGTTGACTATTGAGGGGCATTACTGTATTGCGAATTTTCCCTATGGCCTAATTACGCTCTGGCATAAAATGAAGCATATTATACATTCCCACAGAGATCAGTGATGCCGATATCGAGCACTAGTAGGGTCAGTCGTAAACCGTAGACCGTTCGCTATCCTCTGATCGATTACACGCGAGAAGGAATCCGAACGCAGCGATTTGTCACTCGTTCGAGCCCCCAATGAAAGCAGGAACGGGGGTTGGTTTCGTTTACCATTACCGACGTGTATCTAGTTATTGATTATGCGTCCGAGTACATCGTCATAAATACGTGGGTAAAGTGACAGCTGGCGTAATCTGTAAAGCACAGATGTGATAAACGGTCACGCGGCGATACTGCAGCGAGATTAAATCTCTCCTGTGACCTAGAAATTATTTTTCTATCTACTGACTCTGATACTGACTCTCTCAAATTCATGCATCACACTTATATGACCTGCGAAAAAATAAGTGATCAATGGACAGTGGAAACGTGAAACACATTTCCGATTTTCTGACCACTGGCGAGGATCAAGTCGTGCTGAAGGGCCTCCAATAAATCCATGGGTGGCATTCGACGAGACCTTCGCTGACGTTCGAATAATGTTAAAAAATTGATGGGACGGTCAATAGCGCGATGAAAGCCACGAACTTGACTCGTCTGCGGTCCGAAGACGCGTCGGGGTCTATCAAAAGATGCAAATTTACCCTGGGGTGGAATTATTCCGGCGGATCATCGTTACACCCCCTTATCTGGATCCTGAACCAGCAGAACGAGAGCTGAGCGTTTGAGTTTACCGAGGTGCGAGTGACGCGGTTAGCATGAAAAACAAGCGGAGTGTCATCAGAGTTTCTCGGGGATCCGGAGAATTGACCCTCGGCTTGATTTTGTTCATGCAGATGGTCTGCGAAGGACGTTTGACCCCGATGCCTGATAGCAGACGACAAAAATAAGACACTGAACGGACGACTGTAGAGAAGCATTGCGAACGAGCGAGAATTTGCCGAGTGGGTATCTGCGATGTGGAAATAGGTGCATAAGGCATTCATCAGTCGGGGAAGTTGATGGTCTGTAAGAATGAGTGTCTATAAAACTGTAACGAGAAAGCTGCGCTGTCTAATGTCGTCATGAACCGGCGAATGCGTACTAAGTACACTTCCGGTTTCTCGTATCTGAGGAAGTAATTTGCCCGGAGAATACATTTTTCACGGTATTTCGCAATAAACGCACCAAGTGTAATCACGTGATTAACTCGTCGTTCAATGCTGTCATACTTCGAGAAAAATGTTGCGGATGTGATAGTTTGCAACCTTCCAACAGCAAGAGGGCAGAAATTAAGGATATGAGGTCTTCGTGGAATTACCTCTCGACTACTTTGTACCATGCAAGCAGCAATATGCTCTAATATCAATCTGAGCGTTGATCGGTTACATGAATATTAGGTAGGTATAACGTCAAAACTAGTAAATGTCTTCTTGCTAGTCATGACGGTGATGAATTTCCTTGTGAACCCAACTGAATATTTAGGTTTAATACTGGAATAAATAAGATATCACAGGACTTTTCAGTTTGGAGAAAACGAAAGCCCAGAAAAGTTAAGACGAAAAATTCAAATCATTCAATCTTCTGTTTAATATTGTGTCAAATAACTCCAGAATTTTTTGATCGATCAGCAGTTTAAACTTGCAATCCCTTGGAAGAAAATAAATAATAGAATCCGTCCATCAGTTTCAAGGTTATATGGTAGGTACAGCCTGTTTTTAGGAGACTATCCGTAATCGGGACAAGCGCATGGTTTTCTGTTGATGTTCAGTTTCGATCAATTTGCAAATTTATCCTGGCAAAAATGAATCGGTTACATTCCTTCTACACTGTTAGAAATTTCTGTATTGAGTTTCATAAAAACCTATGAGAAGCAATTAACATATACTTTTTGTATGTTAAAATTCAACTTTTTCCCTATTTGAATATTCATATAACAGTTTTGAAAATTCAAAATCATTCTGGAATTTCATAGCCAAGATTATGATAAATTTTGTATACAGAATGTTTTGAAAATTCGGCCGAATATACATGTGACATTAAAATTCACGATAGTTTGATTTAAAAATGGGTTTCCACTGCTACAATAATTGCCTAATCGGATCATAAAATATTGCAAAAGGAACCAAAACCTGAAAATTTTAAGCTTTTAATTGAATGAACTGTTGGATATTGACTGAAATAGCTTTGTCACTGAAAACTAAAAAAGAATCATAGTACGTTTTGAATCTCCAAAACAGTTTCATAATTAATAGACCCATATCAATATTGAGATATACTGATTGAAAACTCGGTATGTTTTTCCAATATTAGGACACAAATATGAAATATCAAGATGTTTTATATTCATTTCATTTATATTACCAGGATTTGTAAATGTCATTCCTGTTTGTATAAGAAATGTAAAGATATTTTCAACAGTGTATACAGTCTAGAATTAAAATTATGTTTACGAAATCTATGCCACAGAGGCTTCTGTAAGAAAAGAAGAGGCAAAAATGGTTGATATAGTTATCACGAAACAGAAACCACAAGTACAGCGTACCGAACACGAGGCGGAAGTGAATAATTACGCGTGACTACAATTATATTGTATACCTTCCACTTGAGATTGACGGAACTGCAAGCATCCAGAGTAACGATAATTATGCAAAGAGGAATAAATAATTGTATTACTTCTATATACATACCTAACATCATCATAATAAAATGTGGTTTATTTTATCTCACGAATTACATAAATTGACATCAATAATTGAGAAAATAAAATTATAAGATTAATATATTATTATTGTCGGAGAGTATTTATCTTTCAAAGCAAATGAAAATATGGATCACAATGATACAAGGCACGTTCTTCCAAGATCCTGTTTTCTTTATCCAACTCTTCTGGAAGTGGCGTTTCAGTATCCGATAACGAACGTCCGCAGCTTGTACCCTGTAGGCTTGTCTCCGTTTACATCATCTCACTTTTTATACTCCATTCGGTAATCGCCACATCCACACATCGATCTGATCTGAGCGTCAGCTGAGCCACTGATTTTAGGTCCGGAGCAGTAAATGTCGCACTCACCCGAGCGATTTCGTCGGACTCCTTTATCTGAAATAAACCCGAGAAACAAACAAGTTATCGCAACTTCACTAGAGTATCTGAAGCATCAAATGAACCAAAATTGGAAAATGTTGTTTTACACCCTATTGTCAATGATTCTTACAACGACTCACCGTATGTGACGTATTGTCTGGGGTTCCCAGCGGGAGGGTCACGGAATCCGGTCGGTCTCCTTCCCGTTTCGAATGAGTCGTCGTCGATGTCGACGTACATTTCGGGTTGCTGATCTTTAGGAACGTATGGGGACGCTTGTCTTTTCATGCCTTCACTCTGCCCTCGGGAAATGTGGTTGTCGATCTCGTCTTCATATCCTCCGGTTTCCTCTTCCGATTGTCCGTCTCGATCCTCTTCTTCGCTATCCTCGAAGAAATCGTCTTCGTCTCTAGAATTCTTTCTTTCGACTTGTTCGTCCGATTCCAAGGATTTCGCCACGTTCTTCGTCACTCGATCCGACCCGCCGTAGTTCCGACGAATCGGTTCACCGTTGAAGAGGTCATCGAGAAACTGCTGATGGGATTGCTCCCTGGGTTCACGATCGTCGATCTCGTCTTCGTACACGGGCTGATTGAGGCGAGCCCTCTTGCCGCCGCGACCGGGCCGAGCGATCGCACTCACGACGAGCACGGCGCACACGAACAACACCAAACACACCCTCATTGATTCTAGCCTCCTATGTCAATGTGGGGCGAGAAGAAACTGACGGCGATTTCCTCGGGACGTGGATTTATACAGTCCGCAAGCGGAAAGACCGCGGTCTGCGGTTCCGGGCGTGGCATTCGTTCCGTCATGAGCCTAGCGCACAGACTTTTCCGTAGCACGGATCCGTCACACCGACAAATATTTACACAGCACCTCTGTGGATTCGATTGGTGGAGGCTATGTGTGGTCGAAAGTGATCACATCTGATTGAATACACACGAACAAGCGCATGGTACCAAATCCTTCAAAGCCCTCCACAGCCGTTAGGATGAGTTTCCGACCACGGTTGCCTTACCTCAAAATGCTCGCCTAGGCAGCCCCAACATACCATAAAAGTGTTGACGGAGTTAAAGGAAACACGCTGTATATCGCAACTGATCAAGAAAATATTCTTGTTGCGTATTGAGTTTGAACCGATATCAATTCTCGAAAGTTTTATCTATTCCCTGCGAGTATCATCCACGATATTAAATTCGAGGGTCTTCGACAGTGTTCGGTACAGTTCTGAGAGAGTCGGAAAAGTTTTTAAACTTTCGTCCCGGCATGAATGAAGATATTTCAAATTGAAACTTGATAAAGTCTCTCGGTAATGTAAGATTCTATTCAAATTTCGTTTTGTGTGACTTCTGTTCCCATCGCAATCCGCTTATTCTAGGCCTTGAGCTAAAAAAGTCCGTTTTCCAAAGTTACCGAGGGAATCGTGGGATCTGTATGAGCTTAAGTAAATCGGCGGCGACGGACTTTGAGAGTAAAAATTTGATTTATGTGTGTTTCTCGGGAATAAACGCCGCAATGAAAGTCGAGTCGACATGTTTTAGCACCGAGATATCGTTCGAGCTCAAAACCTCGGCTTCCCGTCGTCAGTTTCCTCTGATAAGAAACGTTGACCTCCATCCCACTTGGATGTGGTAATCGACCAAGTCCCAGTTTACTATATGCGATTCTGCAGTGGACACGGTACCGCGGATTTCCCCGATCAAGAGTCAGATATAAAAATGGCAAACACGCTTCTGAACGATTCAGATAAGATTCAACTTCAAGCTCCATTTCTGCCGGGCTTGCCAATTCTCCAGAAAATCCTAAATGATTAAAATAATGATAATAGCGAAATAATTGAAACATCGATCAGAGATTGAATGTATGATTCACTCGCTCGGTTCGCATGAGACATCAATGGGCTCTTTGACGCTTTTGAATTCTCCCGCTTTGTTCAAATTCGATTCCGCTCCGTTGTTCATAGGACAATAAATTCACCCCGAGTACCGGACTGAGGCTTGATTCAAAAATTCCGAATGTCTCATTTCGAGAATATTCTTGTCTAGATGACGTTGTTCTCTGATCCAAACCCAGCGGCGTAAGATGTTAGGACCAGAAGCCCTCCTTGTGACACGCTGTCAACCTGGACCTTTTCTTCAGAGGTAAGGTTCTGCTCTTTGTCCGGCCACTCGCGGTCCCGTCCCCAGTTCATTCCATTATCAAGTCCAGATCCTTGTACCCGTCTTGGACGGAAATTTTCCACTGTGGAAAGTTTCAGACGTCGACGACGGTCAACCGACCACGACAACATGAGAGGGGCCCAAGATAAGTGAGCAAAAGTGAGTTTTTCACTCCAAAAAGTCACTGAAAAGTGACTGAAAGTGACTGGGAGAAATCAATTACAACTCAGTATTTACATAAACTGTCGTTGCAATGGGTTGTATCTCCAATTGGAGTAGAACACGAGAATACTTTGAAGCGATTTTGCACGATATCGAACAGATTTGAGAAAAAAAAGATATATTGGCAGTGCGAAACTAAATTGCGAATCAAATCTTGGAAAAATATGGCAAAAGTGAGTTCGATTGAAAGAAGTGACTGATAGTGAGAAAAGTGACTCGCTGCTCGACACTATTTTTCGCCTGTCGGCGTCAAGACAGTCTTACAAACGATCCCGGAAGCCCGAGTCGTACCTTAGGCTTATATAGAAGTTACATTCCAACGATTTTTCCGGAAGTTTATAAAACTAAAAAGCCAGTTGATCCAACCGCAGCTAAAAAAAGGTATTTCTTGATCAATGAGTTACTCCTTTGACTCTAGAAAAAAATCAAAGCCCATGAGAATACGTTGATTTCTTTCAGCCCTATGTTATTAATACCATTAGAGAGGTTAACTTCGTTTATCAACCCTACTGTATCTGCAGCCAATAATTTTCACTTTGACGACTGAAATTTTGAAGTTTGATTCAACCAGCGACGTGTCTTTCATTTAAATGTTTCATTTGACAGGCATGACAGATATTTGGAAAGGAGACGAAAACAGATGAATACATCTAAGTCAGGCGTCGAGGAACCCTCAGAGTCCGGCATCGAATTTCCCACTGACGTGACTGAACAGCCTGACTCTTCAGCAACTTCTGACAAAGAAGTTCAAGTAAATTTTCTGGAACTGGAATCTGAGACCTGTGATTCGAAAACATTCATCTCGCGTGTCTAATGGCAAAAGGTCGTAAGCGCCAAAAATGCGATTTTGGTGGCAAAAGGGCGAACAAAAAATTTTTTTCGTTGCAATCGCTTTAGAAACGTGAAACACGCATAGATCCATTGAAATTAGGAAATAAAAAACTTAAGCGCAAAAGGTCCTATCCGCCAAAAATTACGATATTTTCCGGTGATGTTTAAAAAACCTGAATTTCAATTCATTGATGCATTTTCAGAACTTTTGCACAAAACGGACCGAAAACAACAGAAAAACGAATTTTTTTACCATTTTGACACTAAATAATAAAAAAAAAAAAAATATTGGCCCTTATGCCATTAGTCGACCCAGCGAAACGACAAAAAGTCGAACAAAAAATTTTTTTTTCTCAAATCGCTCCGAAAACACTCGAAACGCGAAGATCTATTAAAATTTTCGACTTCTGAACATCCATCCGAAAAGTCGAATCTGAGGAGAAAAAAAAAAAAAATTATTCGCCCTTATGCCATTAGTCGACCCAGCGAAACGACAAAAAGTCGAACAAAAAATTTTTTTTTCTCAAATCGCTCCGAAAACACTCGAATCGCGAAGATCTGTTGAAATTTCCAAGTTCTGAAACATTCATGCAAAAAGTCGTAAGTGCCACCCTTATAGGAAATAAATTTCACGATCAAAGATTTTTTTTCTCCTGAGATTCGACTTTTTGGATGCATGTTCAGAAGTTGAAAATTTCAATAGATCTTCGCGTTTCGATTGTTTTCGGAGCGATTTGAGAAAAAAAAATTTTGTTCGACTCTTTGTCGTTTCGCTGGGTTGGCTAATGGCATAAGGGCGAATAAGTTTTTTTTTTTCTCCTCAGTTTGGACTTTTTGCATGAATATTCAAAAGTTAAAAATTTCGATAGATCTTCGCGTTTCGAGTGTTTTCGGAGCGATTTGAGAAAAAAAAAATTTTGTTCGACTTTTTGTCGTTTCGCTGGGTCAACTAATGGCATAAGGGCGAATAATTTTTTTTTTTTCTCCTCAGATTCGACTTTTTGGATGGATGTTCAGAAGTCGAAAATTTTAATAGATCTTCGCGTTTCGAGGGTTTTAGGAGCGATTTGAGAAAAAAAAATTTTTTGTTCGACTTTTTGTCGTTTCGCTGGGTCGACTAATGGCATAAGGGCGAATAATTTTTTTTTTTTCTCCTCAGATTCGACTTTTTGGATGGATGTTCAGAAGTCGAAAATTTTAATAGATCTTCGCGTTTCGAGTGTTTTCGGAGCGATTTGAGAAAAAAAAAATTTTTGTTCGACTTTTTGTCGTTTCGCTGGGTCGACTAACGGCATAAGGGCGAATAATTTTTTTTTTTTCTCCTCAGATTCGACTTTTTGGATGGATGTTCAGAAGTCGAAAATTTCAACAGATCTTCGCGTTTCGAGGGTTTTAGGAGCGATTTGAGAAAAAAAAAATTTTGTTCGACTTTTTGTCGTTTCGCTGGGTCGACTAATGGCATAAGGGCGAATAAATTTTTTTTTTTCTCCTCAGATTCGACTTTTTGGATGGATGTTCAGAAGTCGAAAATTTTAATAGATCTTCGCGTTTCGAGTGTTTTCGGAGCGATTTGAGAAAAAAAAAATTTTTGTTCGACTTTTTGTCGTTTCGCTGGGTCGACTAATGGCATAAGGGCGAATAAATTTTTTTTTTTTCTCCTCAGATTCGACTTTTTGGATGGATGTTCAGAAGTCGAAAATTTTAATAGATCTTCGCGTTTCGAGTGTTTTCGGAGCGATTTGAGAAAAAAAAAATTTTTGTTCGACTTTTTGTCGTTTCGCTGGGTCGACTAATGGCATAAGGGCGAATAATTATTTTTTTTTTGCAATTCATGTTCCTTGACTTCGGTTTTCTTTGGAAATGGGTGAAAGTAGTCACAATACATGAAGAAATTGATTTGATTCGAACGGCATCGAACGTCCTCAGTCGAAATCCGCAAAAAAAAAAATTGTTCGCCCTTTTGCCATTAGAAACGGCAAAAGGTCGAATAATGGCGCTTACGACCTTTTGCCATTAGGCACGCGATATGTAATCGTTGGATCTTCAATACTATACGCAATGAAGAAGATTAATTTCTGAAGATTCTCCCAGATACAAAAGGATCTAAAGTTGAAAAGAAAGATAGGCTTCTGATTATGTTGATGAAAATGAAGTGTGGCTTGACATACTCTGCATTAGACGTCTTGTTCTCAGTCCACAGAACAACCATATCCAGAATCTTCCTAACAACCGTAAAATTGTTAGCTGCGGCGTGTAGACAATTTGTTTTGTGGCCGAGTCGTGAAGTTGTCCAAAGGACTATGCCGCAAGTGTTGAAGGATACGTACGAAAATTGTCGAGTCATTATTGATTGTACAAGCACTATTGACGAGCATGGACGCGGAATCCTTCTCGTCATGCCACCTTTTTTACGGAACCCTGAATTCTCTGAAGCAGAAGTTGACGGAACATATAAAGTGGCGAGTCTAAGGATTCACATAGAGAGAATAATGCAACGAATCCGCATCTATGATATTTTGAACAAGTTCAGTATCACTATGTTGCCTCATGCCGATGATATCGTTTTCATGTGCTGCGTGTTAGTTAATCTACAACCACCTATCATCAAAAATAGTGATGCCAGTGATTGAGCTCTCGGACGATCATTTCAGCCCTTAGCCTAAGCCACCTAATCGAACTGTGAAATGGATATTGTATCCTAACTTTTTTATAAACCGTTACAGGATGTGATATGCATAGAAATGAAGTATCCGTACAACAGGTTTCACGTTCATTAGAATATTTTTGATTTTTTTCAATTTCAAAGTTATTTTATAAAACTGTGGTCGTTACGAAATTGTCTGTGAGCCAAACAAAGACTAAGGCGATAATGTATTGATAATTTGCAAACTGTTTAATATATTAAATTATGACATGACAGCTACATACTGATATGTATATTGTTATCCACTTTACGATCACTCGTCTTTCGCCTCATACTTGTTAATGCAGCCTCGGAGGTAATTTTCGAAATAAAATGTTTCCAAAAGTGGAATGATCTGACTCAAGAACTTTTCATTTCTCTGCAGCATTATTAATTGACTGCCTACTGGGGACCAAACATACAGATCACAACAGCTAATCCCTGTGACGTACATTTGCACCTGACACTGAGTATAATATTTGTGCGTCGGGCTTAGTTCTAGGTTATTGTTCCTCATTTTGAGGTAGCTGACGTTTGGTCTGTTTGCAGCAGAATCAACGATTGGAATTTTGAAGCACGAGCTAGGACATTTGATCTCTATCAATTTAGTGATTTTATTATCCGCGGTTACAATGCCATCTGGACAAGCACACGGAATGAGCAACAACCAGTCCTATCGGAACAACTTTAACTCCGTAAATTTGCTCATACTCAAATATGGCAATTGCTTCATTTTTTTTACCATAATCTAGAGCCTGCTTTGCTTTGCCTTGAGGTTGCTTACAATCAAAGAAGCTGTTCAAAAGTGAATCTATCGTCCAGGTCTTCCGAGATTTGATATCATGTGCCTTCGAGCTTGCAGATATTCTTTTTTGCCTTTCAGCGAACCATGCCTTCGACTGTGATTGATCTTGTGTTTTGATGCACAAATCTAGTATCGCAACTTCATCGAGCAGTATATTTCGACGAAAATAGTCTAGGAGCTCTTGATCTGTGTTGTCCGTAGCATTTGAAAAATAAAACTTCCTGCCTTTGGATAGATCAAGCAAGCTCGTCATACACGCAACGCAGTCTTTTCTTCTGCTGCTAGCAACTGCGTTGTTGACGCATTCAGTCAGAATGCTTTTCGCAGCCTGTTCTCCTTCAGTTTTTTCGTTTTCACGTAGCACAAAGCCTAACGCGCAAGGTTGAGAAGCTAATTCTGAATACTTGACGTGATAGGGTTGTATTCAGTCGGTTTTCCCCATTCCTGTTCTAAGCTCGTTTTTGAAGTGCTTCGATCAGAATTGATGAAATATATCAACGCATAAACATGCTTGCACTTCCCAGCAGCTTGTGCGACACAGTTGCACGAAACAGACGTCACATGTCGTTCGGGAGTGAGCTGAAATGGAGAGAGGCAAATGAGAGGACAATGGAATGAAAATGAGAGGAAATTAAAAGGATTTATGGAAGAAATCAGTCTTATTTTGACAGCCAACGTTTCTCAGCTCAAGTTGATCAACGATTTTCAGATATGCAGACCAGTTTTGATATCTATTCTTCGCTCATTGTCATGTTCCACAAATGAGGTGAATTGCTAGAACGCTTTTTGTTTTCTATCATTAATAGAGAAGAATAATGAATACGATGTCTTGAAATCGCATACCTGTAACGAAACTCTGTAAGGAGTATCAGAAATAGAAGTCTGCCGAATTACGTTACTGCGAACGGAGTCGCAAATTCCATTTATTCGGATTTCTTCAACTCGCACTACATCTGACACAGCTAAAGCTTTTCCTTTTTGCTCAGTTTGAGAGCGAAATGGAATTGAATGCGTGACAGCATCAAAACCAGTCCTTATCACCATATCCATTTCAATGACAGTATTGAGGTTAGGTTAATGAATGGGTGAGCGGGGGACGCACTCCGCGCCAGTTCGCAATTTTGATCACGATTTCAGCGGATTCTATCACACGACTACATTCGAATTTTCTTTCAGTGCTTTCTTTATTCATGCAAAAAGATAATTTTAATTGTGAGCGTATTGTAACATTTGCTGACTTAGATATTTCCGAATAACTCAGATTTAGCTATATATTTTAGTATTTACTCTCCTACTGGAAGTTCAATTTCTCGCCATTCTTGACGCTAGTTGTCTAGACGCACATAGCGAATACAACTTGATCTATTTAGGATAGGATCGAAATTTATATGAAAATGAAGATAATTTCATGAAGAACACGATGGCATGGGGTTGACAAGGTAGAATCGGTCCAAACTGTGGATTGACACGATCTTAAACCGTGTTACACGATCTTAAACCGAACTGCTCAGTGCGATAGAGGAGAACGCAGCATAGCAGCTGCTGCCATCGTGTTCGTCATGAAATTATCTTCATTTTCATATAAATTTCGATCCTATCCTAAATAGATCAAGTTGTATAATATCAACTCACCTTTTCATACCTGTCAACCCGTCGTAACGACGAAATGAACGTTGTCAACCTATCGATTGCATATTCCTCATACGTTGTACTTTCGACCTGTATTTGTTTCATTTGCGAAACCGATTGTCGCAAAAGACGAACAATAATTAATTTAATTAATTTTGTTTCAGAGTAGTCTGGACTGAATGCCGTCAGTCAACAAATCCGCGGCCGCGGCATGTTTGTTTATGGATTATTTCCCTGATGGACTTTGCCAACGATAATCCTACGTGTTTCCAACCATTGTTATACCGTTGTTAAATCATTGGATTTCAACAAATAGGGAACGTCGGAGAATCGTTGGTTTGTTTCAAATCCAACATACATTTCCAACAACTATATCATTAGGAACGCATTGAAAACCTGTTGGAAGCGTTGTAAACGGGTTGGAAACCTGTTGAAAATATTGTAAACGCGTTCGGGATGCGTTGGAAACCCGTTAAAAATATTTCAAGTGCGTTGGAATAATGTTGGAACTGTTGTTGACGGGTTGGAACCCCGTTGAAAATATTGTAAGTCAGGTCTGACGGTGGAAGGACCACTCCATCATCATCATAGACATTTGAAAAATGGGTTACGAACAGGTTAGCAATGCCAGCACCACCCTCCATAACGCGATCTCCCAAAAACATAGAGTTAGGGACATCCTTAGCGCCATTTTTCGTATTAACGAAACTCCAGAACCGATTAATATTAGACTTCATGCTCGATTCCGCCATGTCAATGTATATTTGGTAATCATCTTCGATAAGAGCCTTACATCTGGCTCTAATTGTAAGAAGTCTAAACTTGGAATAATAGAAATCGGATAGCGATGCTTTGTAGAGCTTATGGAATTTCTTTTTATCAAATACAGCCTCATTTAAACTATTACTAAACCACCGAGGAAATTGTGAGGAGCACAGTCTCAGCATAGGTGTATGACAGGTAATGATCTCGAATAAGACTTTATAAAAAACATCAACAACCTGATCCATGATTGTCTAACACAATTTCCCAGTTTACAGCATTAATCATAACATAGTCAGCCCTCTTTAAATAAAAAACTTGTTCCGAGTAAGAGATATTGGGAACTGGTTGACTAATCAAGTATGATAACTCTAACGCACTGTGATACGGATCGAGGCCCAGCAACGGGTCCACACATTCATTCAATTCGAGCACGGACCCATTGGTGAAAACTAAGTCGTAGGATATTGCCCGCTGAGTTAACAATATTATTTAGTTGCCTAAAACCTAGTTCGTTGAATCTTTCTGAAATCACTTGAATTGAATCTTTGATAACATTGCTCGGGTGAGACCCATTACATATCATAACGTCATCAGCATAGTCCCAGCGGTAACCTGGCAGGTTGAAGTCCCCAAGAACAAGTAGAGTAGAATCCGGAAATTTGCGGGCTATATTACACACAGACTCAGCATGTAAACTGTAGAGTTCAACAGGTGAACTGGGGCAGAGGTAGACAAGGCTCAAAATTAAATTGTTCCCAGGCACTGAGACTGAGACAAACAGTTGTTCCAAGATATCAGGACCCTCGCATAACCGTTTAGAAACCAAACTTTTTTTCACACGTAGCATGACGTCTCCAGCCCTAGACTTAGATGACGATGTTGCACTCCGATCCGCCCGAAAAATAGAATAGTTGCTTAGTCCTAGATCACCGTCACTAACAAAATCGTCCAGCCAAGTTTCAGTCAATGCTATGATGTCATAGCTAACTGCCGAGATTGATACACCGTTTATAAAGTCACGGAGTTTACGCTTAACACTGTGGGCATTTTGATAGTAAATGTTAAGCGATCTCCGATGCCTGGCTAGTTTTTTTCAGCAGACATGTTTACTCGGTCGGATTTCCTTTTTAGAGACACAATCCTGGGTTGGCCACCAAAGTGACGAATAATCAGATCGGTTTCCTCACTCGCTTTCCTCGCATCGATTTCGGCCACGAGTTTTGCCAAATATTCCCTTTGTTTGGGCGTTCTGTCAGTGGAGAGCTTTACATTACCAGTGCAGATTTCTTTCGAGTGCTGAAGTACCCAGCTGACCTGGCTTATATCATCAAAAGGCACTCGGATGGGTCGCGTTTTGCCAGCCACTTGTTTACCAAGTCAGATAAGATCAAGGTTGGTGGTAACAAATGGACAGGAGCTCAAAATATTACTAACTAGAAACCGGTCAGTTTCATCATCGGACTCGTCAATATTGAAAAACAGAATATTTCTCTCTCTATGTTTTCTTCCTTTGAGTTCGAAAATGAGTTCTTCTTCAAACGACAGATTCTGGGCTCCCAATTGAGGCTGATTGGCCTCAAGTCCTTCCACCCTGGTGAACACATCAACAAACTTCTCCTCAATGCTCTCGATCCGTTCGAAGGCTTCGTCGAGCTGGCTGTTGACATTGAGAGAGAGCCTGTCGATTTTCGCCTCAATGCTAGATTTAGTTTCTTTGAGATTCAATTTGATCCCAATCAATAACGCCCGGATATCTGAATCATCCTTTTCAGAGTCTACATCATTTGCAGTGGGGGAAGCGGGGGCAACTGCAGTGGCTTCTGGAGCTTTAGTTGAGGATCCAGATAACCATTTGTAAGTTTGCCACTGCGAGTAGCACAACTCTCGTGATAGTAAACATTGCACCCTTTACACTGAACAGCTTTGGCCAAGTTACTGATTTCACTCTTATCGGGACAACTGAAACACTTCACGCCTGACTTGCCTTTCTCACCCATAATGTAAACAAAGTCTGCTAGGGTTCCGTTCGACGAGAAGTGAGCGAGGTTATGTTGAGCCCAGCCGCTAATATCAAGCCACACAACAAGTAGCAAAACGAGATACAGAAACTATAAACGTAATATAAAAAACAATCAAGCGAGAGATCAGGAAAACACAGGCATAGCCAAAAAGATGCAATACACTCAATGTATAATAGTAAAATATACTAGACAAACAGATAGCACGGCGATGCAGTATGCGCCACCTGGCGGAGAAATGTAAAAAAAAAAACATCTATTTTGACATGTACAGGTTTTCCAGGACGTGAAACGTAGTTTTTCCATGACTTATTGACAATTGTTCCTGTTTCGAGAGTATATTTAGACAAAGCATACACTCTGAAATTTTGAAGAGAATATGGACTTGACGAATATAATTTTCCACACTGTAAAATGGTTTCTGCAACACTTGCATGGGAAGTTCGATTTCGCGCACCGCGGAAAGTGCGCGAAGCGGTCGATTACTGCGCTGGGCGGAGATCGTGAAATAATATAGCAGACGACGGTTTAGCGTTGAGTAATATTTATTATTTCACGCTAGTCTCAGCGAGACGCTTTTAGCTTGCGCCATCAGACGGGATACTTGGTAACTACGATCGCGTGCGCTGCTCTACGCCACGCTCAGGTTAGAGTGCCGAGTGCAGTGGCGGCGAAATCGAACTACCCATTGCAATTGGGGTTACAAAAAGTATGGTGTGCAACGCGTGCGGGTTGTCGATCCCCGAATCGCCAACTTCCCGCACGAGTTGCACAATAGTATATTTCGATACAAGTGCGAAAGGTTTGTTTTGAGACGAGTGGGAGTTTTGTCGCCAGAGCAAAGCGAGGGTGACAATCTCACGAGTCGAAAAACAACTTTCGCACATGTATCGAACAAAATTTGTCATCACAAACGCACGTAAAGTCCGATTACACGCACGCTTGCGTGCGTAAAATCGAACTTTACGCACGGCGTGCGGAAATATACTATTATTCCACTCCGTGCGTAAACTGCGACTTTACGCACGCAAGCGTGCGTATAATCAGACTTTACCCGCGTTTGTGATATAACATTTTGTTTGATACATGTGCGAAAGTTGTTTTTCAACAACAAACCTTTCGCACTTGTATCGAAATATACTATTTCGATTCATCTTACGAACAATTTTTTCTTCAGGAAGAAATAAGCTACGGGTGGTCCGATTTCAGATGTTTCTGGTCTCAAACTGTTCGTAAAAGTTGCATCTTCGAAATGAACAGATAACTTTTTGATAGACTCATTTCTCGAGGGATCACGAAAAGTACGTATAAATAAACAGAATGACGCTATTTTATTATTATAATTGCGAGTTGGGAGATCGACATAGGTCGTCCTTATGCCGGATCCTGTACTATATGGGCTTCTGTCACGACTTCGTTCTGAGAAAGCGAGCGAAAGAATCGTAGCTACCGATTGCGTGGCGGTCCGGACGAAACGGCCCCCGGCCACGAAGAGCCAGATTTAAATCTTGAGGCAACGATGTCACCTTGCCGTGGTTGAGGTCGAATCAAGAACCTGTCGCGTGCCGGGTCGCGTTAAATCGTCTCGCGAAAGACCCCTCGACCCAGACTGTAAGACGATTAATTTCTGTTTCACAGAACCGATTCAGGGTCGAGTAACGGATCCTGTGCAAATTCCCATTCGAAACAAAACGGAACCCTGAATTGAGTAACACCTATTCCTGGAAATCGTTGCCCACGAATCAGCCACGATTCTAAGCTCCTCCGTAATCGCAATCGCTGCTGAAATTGAGAGCTGCAGCTGGTCGGATTTTTACTCATGCGAATTCGGATGTCTCACGCACGGTGGACCACCGCGCAGGTTTCGGTTTCGGTTGTGGTGAGGAGAGCACCGAGAGACGAGACACCCGTCCGGCAGAGTTTACGCCAGTAGCGTCGCGACGCTCCGCCAGTGCTCGTTCACCCCCGCGTTTTACCCTGCCAGGTACAGGTTTACCTGTTGCGGTGATCCGCACACGCGACTCAACTCCAATGATACCATGAGAGGAAGACAAGTTTCCATACCGCTACTTTAATCCGACCGTTCGCGGAAATAATGTGCGATGGCGAGGATATCGAAAGTTAGCTCAGAGCTTTCCATTCTTCCTCGCGAATTTCGGAGACACTCGATAACAACACTGTCCGATATTCTACGAGGCGGAAGTTGATCAGAGGCTCGTTTGCTCGATGACCGTGAAACGACACCCAAAGTGCTTCGATAGTTGTTCCAACTTTACACAGGGGGAGTGAAGGGGACCGATAAAGCGGATAAGGTAAACGAAGTCGAATACAGTGATGGATATTTATCAGTTAACCGGAAGCTATTAATCACCGAACTTTATACAATACATATTCAATCACCGATAATTTGTTCATCATAATTTCTTCCATGACCTCATTTCGCACGAATTCATGCCCAGCTAATCATAATTTGCGGAGAGAATTTATCATCTTTTTTTTGTTTACCACAGCCCTACGCACTGACAATGACATACCTGTACACGTGACACAAAAAAGCACTTTCACCTAACGACAAGTTCCAAGAAGCTTAATCAGCGAAGAATTCTTACCACCACTACTCGATGGAATTAAAAACGAAGGACCAACCTCATTAATCACATGGATCGATATTCGCCGGTTTTAGGGCATGAATTAGCATTGAGCTTGTTTTTCCCTCATCCTCGCAGAACTCTTTGCTCCCTTGTCTGGACGTGAATTGGGTACATCTCTGCGATATTCATCCCAATTATATTCTGCTCCATACGAAGTTCGCGTATCGAATCCCCCGCGGCGATGTTCCCTTTTTGCAATTTTTGCGATACGCGAGGCCAGGCCTTCGGGCACCGCGGCCAAACCGTTATCGACTTAATTACGCGATGAAAATATTCCGATGGCACAGGATACAGTCGCAGTTGTAGGGTAGAAGCACCGTTTTGGGGCCAGATTACTTATTTCTGGTGCTTATATTTCATCGAAATATTCGATTACCAGCATAAACACGGCTTGAAGAGAGTCTAGGATACAGTTTTTCAATGATTAATTTGTTCCACGCCAATTTATTCAAAGGTTGAAGCGTGTTTTTACCTTTTGTACCGTTTCTCGCGACCGCTTTTCTTACACGCGTTTGATATGGCCACTAATGGACCGACTGATGGCCAGAGACGATACTAAGGTGGCCGAAAACGGTGCATCGTACTCTAATTCTGATTTATCGTCCCTGCCTTCTCTCCTAGACTCCTCGAAACGATGGTAGTCGAGGAAACGAGATCCCAACCACCTTCAGCAAGTCTTTGTCCTGTCAGACGTGATAAGTCGATCTCTGAATCTGCAGGATTTCGAGTCTGTAGCGATTGCTTCTTGCGCGGAGAAGAGTACCTCGAACATGAAGATGAAGAAGTCCGTTTCCGTAACGGCGTACAAATTTTTTGCGAGGAAAAATTCCGGTATTCTTATGCCGGTACGTATCTCCTTTGAACCTTTTAAGAATGAACCTCGCCTTTTGATCCGCGAATTCCGAAGGGTCCTTTGATTTTGGTACGTCGCACGGGGTGACGCGGCCGTTTTTATTTCATTTGATGTCATTTTAATTACGCAGCGGAGTTTGTAGAGGCATCGTTATTCACGATCAAAGCCTAAATGAAAATCCCAAACGCTCTTGATACCAGCCCCCACTCAATTTGTCTAAATTGTTGAGTGTACCCGTATCCCGCGAACCCGGGCCAATTCGCAATTTTCACTGTTAGAACCCGGCAACGGCTTACAATTAGTCTCGAAGAGCCAATATCCAGGAGCGCGGTATCCCAGCCACGAATCACAATGAGCGATCACAGATGCTTCAGAAACGAGTGACTCGTCGGTGGTCACGTTCCCTTCAAGCTTCGTTATTGTCGACGTTATTTCAAATTCTCGATGTTTTACTACAATCTTATCGCTATTCATGAATTAGCCTCCCACAGCTTATATATCGGCTGAAAATGAGTTTGTTTTCGTGCGGTTATCTGACCAGAGCTTATCACCCGTGTCGCGATTAACAGCGGATAAATATTCGTCTGTAAATTAGTTGTGAATATTTGATTTTACATTCCAAAAAGCAAATAGATTCGAGTAACGATTCGTGGCTCTTTCATCGGTTCGTTTTATCGGGATTCAATGCATCAGAAACTATGGGAGGCTACGCGGTCTAACGGGGAAAAAGGAACTGTCATAGATTACCGAGAAACACCGGAAACGGCGAACCGCAGCCAAATCCGTTGTTTCACAACAACGTCGAGGAAGTTGTGATTGATATCTTCAATTTCTATTGAGAGGAAAACTTGAGAGACTTTTGATATTGAATAAAGGAGACAATGTAAGCCGAAAAGGAACTCGTTTCGAGAAAAAAGGGTTGAAAGAAGTTGAAATTGGGCTCAAAAGTTCGACGGCAAACTGAATAACTTGGTAACTCTGTGAACACTACGGAAGTTGATGATTCTCAGATGCTGTAAGGACTTCATCACGGTTGTGCAGATTTTTAATCTCAAGAAACGAAAATTTAATCATCAGATTGTGAACTCTCGTCAAGTGGTTTAAAATCGTTTATTCTCGAGGAGAAAACTGTTATCGTTCTCCGCTATGAAAAGCAGATCCCTGAAAGGCTTCGAGGTTGAAGTGGAAAAAGAATTATCACATTAGGTTTATAAGGCCAGCCGCGAAACCAGAGAGCCGTGCCTTATCTGTTCTTATAATTAATGAAGGAGTATTATATACATACAGACACGAAGGAATTATGATTATGAGAAAACAGGTGTCAAAAAGTGACTTTTTAATGCCTGTGCCGTAAAAATTTTTATTTATACTCTCGATTAGGCAGACGAGATTTCGGAATTACACTTTTTTTCTATATTTTCAGGGTTCTGATATCGACATTTATTTTTCCATAAAACCCCGAGTGTTGTGTTTGAATTCGTTCTGACATTTAAAATTGATTTGAGGTGCGGAAACTCAATTATTCGACACAACAAGATGACTTAGTCAACGCACGTATTTCTGGATCGTTATTGCAGCTGCGTAAAAGCTAAGAGGCTTTTTATTATCCCCCGAGGTATTTCGTGTTCCGTTTTGTCAATCGGGTTTGTAATGGCCTCGTTAGACTGTATTCTGTAATCTTGGCTATGAAATTTCAGAATGATTTTGAATTTTCAAAACTGTTACATGAATATTGAAATATTGAAAAAGTTGAATTTTAATATACAAAGAGTATGTGTTTATTGCTTCACGTATTGCAATTTCTAACAGTGTACGAAAAGCTCGCAGGTTCAAAGTGTTCATGTCGGTGTTCATATCGGTCAAATTCTATACGATTATGAGATTACGGGAGTGCCTGAAATATCTGAAAACGAGGTGAAATATCGTCCCGACGTCTTCCCCGCGGAAGTATTCAGTGAATGGATATTGCTGGGGGAGGAAAGCCTCGGTTAAAGTTCCCCGAAATCCAGAACGCGAGGGGAATGATCCAGCACCTCCTCCCGGAAATAATGTCTAGACGAATTTAAGCGAATCATAAGTCCTGCTCTCACAATCAGCCTGGGAGGGCCGCGAATTCATCACGCGAGGCATTTGGCGCAGAAATCTCAATCTTCCTCAGGACTTTTCGCCACTCAAATAACCGCCTTTTCACTTTTACTTTGCGATAAAAAATTGAGGTTATAAATTTATGGCTGTTAACATGATTTTAAAATCGTTCGGTGTGCGAAGACAAAGAAGTATTTATGGTCGTCTAAATATTTTTGGCTACATAAAATATTTATGGCTACATAATACGAGTTCGGAATTTATGCGGAATCGTCAATTTTGAAAGAATACGAGATTTTGAGGCCCCGGTACATAAATCCTCGAATGATAAGGTAGGAAGGAGGGAGCGAAACAGCAAATTATCCCCATAAAAGTCCGGAACGGATGAACATCTTTTCCCTTTATTGGCACTCTTTCACACCCAAGTGTTGGATTTACGATGTGATCAATCTTTCCGACGAGGAGTCGTTTGATATTCTCCTACTTTTTCTTCCCTCCTCGCCGTCAGTTTCGTGCGTCTGTCTTCGAAGGATCTGCTGATACAGTCCGACCTCTCTATAAGGCCCCTCCCAATAGAGCCGGTTCCCCTATTTCTCGCTCGCAGCGTTCCCCCACTCTACCATGTAACGTGAGCTCGAGAAAGAGACGAAAGACGAGTCGTGCGACTAGCGAAGATGGCAAAGTACCGGGTACCTCAGTTCCTGGAAAAACTCTTCCCCTTGGGGGCCTGGGCGGCCCTATAGAGAGGTTGGACTGTAGTTAATAGCGGTGAATAACGAAAAAGGGGAACCGAAAAATCGCCGCTGTATTCCGTCGATGTTTTCAACGAGGAACTCGCAGAGTGGAATCGTTTTTGCTCATTATCAATTTCAGCGAGCTCGAATAAATTACCGTCGAACCGCCGCCCGGCTCTTATCTCGATTAATTTATTCGTCTATTGTTAATTTGACGGAGAAAATTAATTGAGAATTTTGTGGAATGGCACCGTGATCACCGTCGTTCCTCGTTTATTCCGCTCCGATGAACCCGGATTCCAGTCGATGCAGCCATCACCATCAGCGACGTGCATCGAAGCATACAGACGTGAAGATGGATATCCAGCTGATCCGTACACGGAGTGTAATTCACTGCAGCCTCAATAAACTCCGCAGAGTCGGAAATCCGTTCATTGGATTCCCTACATTTTTCTTCGGCAGAGGCTGAATTAGCTCCAACTTCACCCCGCGGATATGCGGTTGAATAAAAACTCGCAATATCCCCGCTTGTCATGGTTCATATTCATCTGTTTTTCTGTTTTCTGTTGAAATGAAAGAATAACTCACCTTGCGCGGAATCTGTGGGCAGGAATCCAAGGTCGAGTCCTTTCCTCTTTTGCTTCACCGCGATCACCGTCTATCAAAAGGTCGCGGATTCTTCTCGGCTGCCTTCTCCCCGTTCAATTTTCTCCCGGAGGCCGGGGTGGAGTCGTATTATCACAACGGGAAGTCTCTCGGTGAATTAAGCTCATGATTCACGGTCAAATACACGCGATTCGACATCTTGCTGATTCGAAATAAATTAGTTTCACCTCACTCGAAGAAACTTTTCTCATACTGCAAATGACAGACTCTGCAGCTTGGATACTTCAACATTGGGTTCAATTCTCGCTGAATGCTTTTCACTTTTATTTCAATTAGTCGACGGTGGAGCTGGATAGATTTTCGAAAAATAAGGGGCCTCGATTTGTATCGATTTCTTTTTCTCTCAAATTGAACATTGAACATTTTTCCTATCGCAGAGGAAGTTATGAAGGCTTTCACACGGTCGAAAGAAAACCGTCATCCTCTTCGTTAGAGGCTCGAGCCGGTTCTTAGTGGTTTTCGCGTATACGTTCACAAAGTTATCTCACGTATTACATGGATTACATGTTTATTCAGCTTGCGAGGCAAGCCAATGCTGTGTTAAAAACGACTTAACCTATATTTGGAGCGTTACGTAAACATGATGTCAGCGTATCACAACAAGTCGCAAATGTCTTTCATCCTAAGGGGGTACATACACCTTAAAATGTAAAAAAAGTCATTTTTCATGTTTTAGAATGTTTTTCAGGCGATTTTAGGAACACATTTTATTGTCCGTGATACACAAAATAAAATCTATCGATATATCAAAATTGTACCAGATATTCATCATTTTTTAGAATAAAATAGCGTTCATCGCAATAGCAATCATGTAAAAACCATTCAATAGTCTCAAAAATGACTTTCGGTCGTTTTGCGATTTTCAAGACTATGACAATACGCCTTGATATAATTCAGGTCATCCGACGTGCTCGTATGTAATAGAGTAATAAAGTCTATGCAGTGTAAGAGTTGAGTAGAAATGTCGGCATTATATTATTGCCGTCGACTCATGCTGCCGCGCTAATAATTCAATATCTCCCATCTCGGCAGAGAGCACCAGGTAACTTCTGTGAGACGAAGAGTAATAAGAAAGTTGCTGAGGAAAATCAAGCTATATACTTCACTGTTTGTGAAATAAAAGTTTTAAGACTGTAATCTCCGGCCTCAATTTCCAGAGATGACTTGTTGTGATTATAATAAAGGAAAAGGTTCATTGAGGCTTTATCATAACGTTGGGACAGCATCAAAGGAGATTTTATAGCTCGGGACTTGATGAAGAAGTTTCAACGCGATACGCTCGGAACTTGGCACAGCTGAGTGTTGGAACGTTGAGAAAATGTTTTATTCAAAATCCCATTAAATCGGATAGTAATTGGCCGAGAAAGCGATAAAACTCTTCTTTTATGCGTCCCGCCGTTCGTCAGACTCCGCCTTATTCAACTAAGTTTCAAGCATATTTGCCCGAATTTGGGTTCAGCTGAAACAATTATTCCTCCTCAGCTCCTCCTCTGTAAATAACCTCAAGAGTTTGTCATGGCTTTTCGAGTTTCGTGCTCGCACCCTTCTAATTAGTTAGGTTAGACCAATTACCAGTCCCTCCTCGGAGCCGGGCTGACGTCGATATTTGAGCAAGTAATTGCCAAAGACCGTTTACCCCTCGACTCTCCTGAGAGCATTTAGCGTACCACCCAACAAGGATGAATTACATAACGGATATTCGAAAGTCCTGTTAGGTACCTGACATTCTAATTCTTCTCTCCTTTGACTTAGAATTTTTCCATAAACCAACGACGTCGCGGCCATTGTCTCCGTAAATGTTCAATGCACGTCAATGTCAGCTTCGACGACGTTACACAACGTGAAACACCCCACAGGTCCTCCAAGGAGAAGAGGCATTGTTTGTCATTTTGTACAACGTTGGGTGATCAATGTGTTAATTGAACCTGTCCGATGCAGGCAGGACCGCAACGAAACCGTGAACGGAAATGATGAAATCGATTGGCTGCTTCCGCGACGGATGTAATACCGGCGTCTTTTTCATTAACTTCTTTGTCTGGAGGCATGGCTTTGTCGGGTCGTAGGTTACAGACAAGGGGAAAACGCTGATAAATCTGAAGCATTTGACCGGAGGCGGTCCACGAAATCCGGGCACGTATCCGTACGTGATATGAGAAATGAAAAAATATAAAGCTCTGCGTCAGGACATCGAAAGATGAAAGAAGTACGAACTTTGCGCGTTTCTGATGGTAATAGAAAGCACTGTACGGAACGGACGAAAAAAGTTCTGGATTCCCGAAACGGACGAATTGAAGCTCTTAGTGTCCCCTTCAAATTCCGTTTTCAACATTCACTCTACGATTTTTCGTTGCCAAGTTACAGGGCATTGAACGAAACAATGTCCTGACAACTTTGACCTAACGTAACGGATGAACAAGTCATCGTAGGAAGATTGTCAAAAACTGCTTTTGGAGCCTGAATCTTTCCCTTGCAGAATCACGACTGTAACCTTATGTCCAATTACTCCTCCAGATGTACCCTCGACTTGAAGCCGATCCTTTGAATCCATAATTCCATAACAATATTCAAATTCTAACAAGGTCGAGCGTTTTTTCAAAGTTAGTTACCTCTAACAATGGCAGATATCAGAGATAATATCTTGAAGAGTTTTGAAAACGTGGAGGCAAAAACGAATTTGAAATAGTTTATAAAACGGCGCCATTTTTGTTTGATGAAACACGGATCTCTATTTCTGGACCAAAGCAAGGGGGAAATATTAACTTTACCGCGTACCGGCGAGTTTATTCAGCGAGTATAAGAGCAATAAATGCTGGATGGCATATTAGAGAATATCTCTGTGATCGTCCAGAGCCGAGTCGATTTACACGCGTATCCCCATAAACCCATAATCACAAATCACCCAGGGGCGTGTTGATGATAATATGATAATATGATCGTTCTCAGATGTGGTTTCGGCAGTATGTATGCGCGATAGCTCTACGCGTCGGATCGGGTCTCGGGGTTCAAAGGGGTGATTAGAATTCACGGAGAACGGTCTCATTCCGAAGCTCTGAAGGAACCTGAGGAAAGAAAGGAAATGAATTGCCTCAACCGTTGATGGAACTTGTAGGTATTCAAGGGAGGGATCGAACGGAGAGACTCTATTGTCTACTGCGACGAACTGAAACATCTGAAGAGAACTCTCTCGATCCAAAAAACCACAAGCTACGAAATTTCATTCAAATCCGTTGAACCGTTCTCAAGATATCGTCATTTTGATTGTATTTGTTTGCGCGTAGAATAATCTAGTTGTTTTTCTCGGCTAATTGTTGCCGGTTGAGTTCCGTGAAGTTTAGCGTAGAGGAAAGGAGGTAATTGATGAAAGGTAACACATGTAAACGGGTAATTTTAATTTTATTCTTAATAATGAATGATTACATTCAGCTATACGTGTGAGCTATACCCGTATCGATTGGCGACTGACTTACTTCTAGGCAGGTGCCTGGTCACAGACCAGTGGTGAGGGGCACCGAGAGTGCCATGTTTACATTTCGTCTTCGTCTTATACTCATTTCTCTCGTTACAAGTTGTGCTATAATGTATATCTACATATAAATATACTCTCCTCGTGGACAAACCGCCTGCCTCGCGTCATTTGCGCGATGAATTCTTAATTTTAATCTTATAATTAATTTCATTATGAAACTTCTCCTTTTTTCTTAATTCTAATTTATACAGGTTCGTTGTCTGGGACCTGAACAACAGGTAATAGGCATATTTGCGTGATAGGGCGAGTGTAGCTTGAGCGAGCCGTTTTTACAGACACCACGCGTACGCGACCATCCTGACCTGGGTGACATGCCACAATTCTCCCTAATTCCCATTTTGCAGGAGGGAGTTGTGAATTTTTTATTAATACTAAGTCCCCTATTTGGAGATTGGCCTGACTCGTAGTCCACTTCAACCGTTTCTGAAGCGACTGTAAGTAATCGGTCGACCAAATATGCCAAAACTTTTCCAGCATCTGGTTGACTAATTGCCATCTTGATAACCGATTTTCCTTCAAATCTAGTAGTGAAGGGCGGGGTGCAATTTTGATTACGCTGCCGACGAGGAAGTGCCCTGGGGTTAAGGCGTCAAAGTTATCAACATCGTCATGCAGCGGCGCAATCGGACGTGAATTCAAACAGCCTTCTATTTTACAAAGGAGTGTGTTGATTTCCTCAAATGTAGGAGTGTGCTGCCCGATAATTTTATTCAAGTGCGTTTTAACGCTTTTTACACCGGCCTCCCAAATGCCGCCAAAGTGCGGGGCATTTGGCGGAAGAAACTGCCAATCGGTACCGTCCGACGCTAGCCGATTTCGTAATTCTACATCTTCGCTGACTCTTTTGAACTCGAGGGACAGTTCCTTGTCGGCTCCCCTAAAATTTGGTCCATTGTCACTGTACATTTTTGAGGGCAAACCTCGTCGACTTGCAAAGCGGTCAAACGCCGCTAAAAAAGTTTCCGTGCTGTAGTCGCTCACTAATTCTAAGTGTATAGCGCGTGTACTTAAACAAATAAAAAGTGCAATATAAGCTTTGTGCGACTGGCGTCCTCGACCGGGCTGATAACGTACCTGCATAGGGCCTGCATAATCAACTCCGCTGTGTGCAAAAGGACGTGAAGGTGTGATTCTAACTGAGGGCAGGTCTCCCATTTTTTGAGTGGAAGTGCAAGCTCGTTCTCGGACGCAAGTCACACATTTGCGTACACAGTTTTTTACCAGATGACGTGCATTTATAATCCAAAATGTTTGGCGTAACACACGCAACATTAGTTGTGTTCCACCATGTAAAGTATTAGCATGGCAGTCAGCAATTATCAACTGTACAATAATGTGTGACGGCAAGATTATAGGAGATTGCTCGGCGTAGGGCAGCAACGAGTTTCGTAGCCGCCCGCCAACACGAATAATGCCATCTTTGTCTAAGACGGGATCCAAACGTAAGATAGTACTCCTTTTTGAGATACTTTGTCCGGACTTCAGACCACTCAGCTCATCCTTAAAATATCTTTCTTGAAGATACTTGATCCAAAACTGCCGTGCAGCTAATATTTCTGACACGGTAACAGATCTGCTCTCCGCGCCTGTGCTCTCTTTCAAAATCCTAACGAACCGAAAGATGTAGGCGGTAACGCGAAGTAGTTTTCTCCAAGAGGAGAACTTCGTAGATAAATCCCACTCAGGGTCGGGAATTATCGTATGAACGGATGTGATTATCTTTTCTTCTAGATGTGTTTCCTGAATATCGGTGTTTTGTTTAGGCCAGTGTTTCTCAGATTGGCTGAGCCAGTCTGGACCGTGCCACCACAACGGGTGTGAAAGCAACGTATTGGGATTGATGCCCCTGGATGCACAGTCCGCGGGGTTGCTCGCGGTAGGGACATGTCTCCAGATCGCCATAGGAAGTCGTGTCTGTATGTCTGCGACTCTATTAGCGATAAACATTTTCCATTGAGATGGATGTTTCTTAAGCCAGGCTAATACCACTGTGGAATCGGTCCAACAGTAGACAGGAACGCAAGCTAAATTCATAGCGTTTTGTATATACTCGACGGTGTGAGTTAAAAGAACCGCAGCGGATAATTCTAACCGCGGAATACTCATTGGCCTTATCGGTGCCACTTTGGTTTTCGACATTATCAACGAAATGTAGGTATCATGGTCATTATTGATGACCTTTAGATAGATAACTGACGCGTACGCGTGACTCGAAGCGTCAGAAAATCCATGAATCTCAAGGTGAAGTGACTGTTGACTTCTACCGGTCCAGCGAGGGACAGTTACTTCCTGAATCTGAGGTAACTCAGAGGAATAGATTTCCCATTCGTGGGCTAAATCGTTTGGGAGCGGATCGTCCCAACCAACTTGCGCAATCCATAATCTTTGCATAAATATCTTGGCTACGATCACTACTGGAGAGATCCAACCGAAAGGATCGTAGATCTTTGCAATCACGGACAATACTGATCGCTTTGTTAAGGTGAAGGACTCTAATGGGGACATTCTGAATTTGAACGCGTCGTTACATGGGTTCCAATACATTCCAAGGAGTTTTAGTCCTTCATCTTCCTGGAACATTTTATCCGCAGAGATCGCGTGGTGATTAACGTCTATGTCGTTAAGAAGCTCTGGGCAATTACTAGCCCATTTGCTCAGGACGAAGCCGCCCGCCTTGGCGAGCTCCGTTGTTTGGTAACGCTTTTCTTTGGCGAGATTTAAGTCATCTGCACCAAAAAGTGTATCGTCGACATAAATCTGATCGCGTAAGATAGGAACTGCTAATGGATACGAAGCTCCTGCGTCTTCAACCAATTGTTTGATTACCCGATTCGCGAGATAAGGCGAGGAGGCTTCTCCGTAGGTAACAGTGAGCAACCTATAAGTTTGAATCGGACCATCTGGCCGTGGTCTGAACAATATTAACTGGTAATAAGTGTCATTGGTTTCAACCCAAATCTGGCGAAACATTTTCGTGATATCCGCGGAGAAAACGTAGAACGGATCTCGCCATTTTATGAGAATGTCGCGGATGTCGGCTTGTAATTTAGGACCGACGAGTAGATGATCATTTAGTGAGCTGCCGTTTGAAGTAGGCATCGATGCGTTGAATACGACACGTAGACGCGTTGTGGTACTGTCTTCCCGTACTACTGGGTGGTGAGTAAGATAAACGCGTTGTTTTGAAACGGGGTTGATGTCGTCATCATCAACGAGACACATGTGTCCTAATCGCAGATATTCGTTTAGAAACTCCTGATACAACCGTGCGTGCTCGGGATTACGAGCTAGCCGCTTTTCCAATCTATTATACGCTGTAAGGGCGATGAAGTAGGATTCACCGAGATTCAGCGGCGGTTTTGTTTTAAACGGTAAGCTAACTACATACTTGTGATCGTCAGCGCGCGAATGATTTTTTGCGAAATGAGCGTCGCATTGTTTATCCTCGTCTGTGAGGAATCGTTTGTGAGGAAGTTCTTCATTTTCCCAGAGACGAGTTAAGGTATTATCCAGATCGTTCACTAGACTGCAACGATTGATATGGAAGCTTGAGGTGCTAGCACCTTGGTGAGAAACAGGTCCCGACAAAACCCATCCAAATATTGTGTTTTGAGCAATAGGTTCATCTTGCGAGCCTTTTATAAATCCGTTAAGGAAAATCGAACTGTATAGATCAGCCCCTATCAGGAGGTCGATTTGAGTGGTTGAGTCTGGCTCAGGATCGGCTAACGGAATATTCATTAGATGATGCCAATTGTTTTTACCGGGTACTTTGGCCGGTTTATACGAAGTTAACTTGTTGAGAATGAGAGCACAAGCCGGGATCACAGGACCGTCACCGTGACAAGCCTCTATTGTAAACGTAGCCACAGACGTCGCTGTAGCAGTCTGAATGTCACCAATACCAAACACCGTAGAAGTTACACGTTGGCGTGGGGCTCGAAGCTGTTGTACCACAGATTCGGTAATGAGTGTAGCTTCAGAACCTTGATCAAGTAAAGCTCTTAATTTTTGTTCTCGTCCCGAGCTCGTCTTCACTAAAACCCAAGCAGTGGCTAACAAAACAGTTTTTGGTTGAGCTGCGCGACTCATATGGCAATTCGAGATATTGGCACTGGACACATTCTGAGTTTGTTCAGGTGGTTGCTGAACAATTAAGTTTGTAGATACGCTACTATTCGTTGGGGTTTCTGAAGACGAACTTGGTGTGAAATGCAAAAGAGTATGATGTTTGCGCTTACATATATTACAAACATGTTGGCTTGGACATTCAGCAGGAAAATGACCTGCCTTTAAGCAGTTAAAACACCGCTTGTTTTCTCGAGCGAGAGCTACTCTATCATTTACTGATTTACCCTTGAAAATGTCACATAGGTAAGGCGGATGATTGGCTGTGCAGGTTATGCACTGCTTAGCCGATGTGGATAAATGTGATCGCACAAATTTGTTTTGTGGATACTTGTTCTTGCATGAGGAGCTTGAGTTCTTTCCGGAGTCGGGACAAGTGCCCAACGCTTCGAGGGTACGGATACGTGTATTGAGAAAAGACGTTAAATCGGTAAACTGTGGGTAATCAGCAGTGTCGCCTAACTTTGTTTCCCATTCACGCCGGGTGACTTTATCCAGTTTTCTGACAAGATGAAAAACCAATAAGTCATTCCAATGGTCTACATCACAACCAAGATTCTTTAATGACGTCGTGACATCGTTAGTACGATCACGCAAATTTTTTAAATCTTTCAGAGTATCCGTACCGACGTCCTTCAAATCGTACAGTTCAACTAAATGTGCGTTGATTATCGCTCGCTTATTATCGTAACGATCTTTAAGTGTTTGCCAGGCAGAAGCGTAATTATTTTCGTTCACAACAACGTTCTTTAGCAAAAGTTCTGCTTCATCTGACAGGCTAAGTTTCAAATAATGAAGACGTTGAACATTAGTTAGCGTGACATTATCCGCAATAAGCGACTCGAACAAATCCTTAAAATTAGTCCACTCAGTATATTTACCGGAGAACTTGGGCAATTCAATACGAGGTAGTTTTACCGGGTTGAAGTGGTGACCTGGTGCTGGGACGACATTGACATCGGGTCCTGGCTGCATTGGTGGGGGAACCGCTGGGATGGCGGCTTCCAACTCGGTGATCATGACGTCGCTCGCTGAGTTATAGGCATCTTCAGCGGTCATGAATTGGTCGTCCTTGTGGTAGCTCTCCTCCATGTCTTCCACAGTGGCTATGCTTTCTATTTTAGCATGGATGGATTGACATCTTCGCCAATAATCATCTAATATTTGCATTCGGTGTTTAATGACTGCAGGGGTGCGTTTAGCCTGTCCGATTTTTCGGAAATTAGCTTCGGCGTTTTCAATCAACCGAATGAGTGTAGTTTGTTCACCCAGTAGAGCATCCATGTTGAATGTATGGGTGAGTGTAGCGGGTAAGTATCAGGAGAGATTATCTCTTTGTTGTTCAAATTTCAAACACAAGTCGTGTTAGAAGGTTCGTCCAGGTACGAAGTACAAGAGTCAAGTCTATGACAATACAGCCTACTGCGTGGCGTGTATGTGCGTACATGGGGCGCACTAATGATACATTGCGTGAATGTATTGAGCTTGTCCAGCGTTGTATGCTGTCGGTGTTATGCGTAATACACCTTTACAATACACTTTTTACTGACAATTTGGCTACAGTTGAGTCATTAATGTCATGCACTCACTTGTTAGTTGTGAGTTTAAACATAGGCCATGGTTTTTTTTTTTTCACTTTCAAATACACTCTCTTAGAACCTCAGCACTTGTTTAACCACGTCGAAATCCGGCTCGAAGGACCATTTGTTTGCGCGTAGAATAATCTAGTTGTTTTTCTCGGCTAATTGTTGCCGGTTGAGTTCCGTGAAGTTTAGCGTAGAGGAAAGGAGGTAATTGATGAAAGGTAACACATGTAAACGGGTAATTTTAATTTTATTCTTAATAATGAATGATTACATTCAGCTATACGTGTGAGCTATACCCGTATCGATTGGCGACTGACTTACTTCTAGGCAGGTGCCTGGTCACAGACCAGTGGTGAGGGGCACCGAGAGTGCCATGTTTACATTTCGTCTTCGTCTTATACTCATTTCTCTCGTTACAAGTTGTGCTATAATGTATATCTACATATAAATATACTCTCCTCGTGGACAGTATTTTTTAGAAATTTGTTATCTAAATAATTCAAAAAGTACCGAATTAACCAAAGCCAAAATCTAATCAGTTCTAAGTTGAGGAAAGCCGCGTCGATTGAGCCTAATTTGATCGGAATCCGCTCCCTCGTTCTCGAGGTATCGTAGAGACAAAAATTTGGTCACATAAATACATACATGTACACAGAGCCAGACGTCAAACTCAAAATAGTCGGAGGTGATTCTCTGAAGATGGAAACGTGGAGAACCAGTGAAAACTCAACTCTTCATTTTCGGGGTGATTACAATGACTTCCTTTTTTCTCTGATAAATATTAAAAAGCTACAGAAGGCTTAACGATCGCCTGAAGCCAGATGAAGTGATCAGAGTGAAACTCGGTGTCGCGGTTTTTCTAGGTCTAATTAATTTTCGGCTTCGGAATCCTTCATGCCTTTATGGTGTAGGTAGGTAGGTCCACGTGACATTGATTGGAGAACGCGATATCTCATTGTTACGTCTCCGAAGTTTCTTTATCCGGGGGAAGACTCTTTTTCCGAGCCTCAGGAACAGCGTGGAGGTGGATGAGATGGGAAAGCGTCGAAGGGTACGGACGTTGACTAATTTATCAAAAAGAGACGGCGATAACGAATACAGATTACGGATCTATATTTCACGCATTTTTCTTCACCTCTGGTTTTTATATCGCCGAAATCCAAGCTCAGCAGCTTCATGCTCCAACATTCAATTCATTTCGATAATACATCCGGAAATAATTGATTACCCATAAAAACGCCAGCTTGGAGCAGTTTATAATTCGCTACCATGTAATAATTAAGGTCACGTTGACAGGGATCCGCTGGTTATGGTATATCCGAAAATATTAATTACCAGGCTCAGCTGCCTGGCTGCCTGGCTCCCTCGTTTATTAAATTTAATTTGAATCCCGTCGAGATTGTTGTGCACTGAATTATAATCGTTGCCGGAAGCTTCAGGATCTCGTGGTAAAAGAATTATACCCAAGGATATACGAAAATACCTCCAGAAATAAACGTAATATAGAGACGCGCGAAGAACGTGCCTTCTGTCGAAGAAAAACCTGAGGAATTTCCCGCGGATTCCACGGCTTTCCGTCTCTTTGTGCGAAGCCTGTCCAATAAAGGTATAAAAATGGCCAAATTGAATTCGCGATGCCACTCCACGTCGTAGATTCCAACCGACAACTAGGTTCATCCTATTCCTCCCATCGCGTAGAAGAAAAAATTATCTTCTCCACTTGGCCAACGGGGTGGCGATGAGACCATAAAAATAAACGATTATTGGCCTGCTTCGATAATCGCCATATAGGAGATTCCGGACTCCCGCAGCTCTTAAGAATCGGCAGTTACGCTTTTCGAATATCTCTCCCTCGGGATCTCAATCTAGCGTATCCTAAAAAAATCATCCCAATGGTTCGGCAGCAAATTTGATTCTGTTTTCATTTTCTTGTTACAGAATCGGACAATCGGTGACCACCATGGAGGGATAAGGATCTCGAGGGAGAAGTTTTGAGATCTGCAATATCGTCGATAGAAAATGTGATGATTAACCTAGCCGAGCAAGACTCGAGGGCCAATCAGCTGAACGCGTCTCTGCTCTACCTCAAACATTTGTTGCACGAGGTGAACACGATGAACCGGCACGAGAACATATCAGACATTTTCAAGCAGCTGAACATAACCGAGGAGGATATAGATTACATGAACAGCTTCAGTTTCCCGAACCCACCGGCGGGTCCGACGACCGTCGCCCCGAACGACTACAGCGGCGAAAGATTCTGCTACTGCAACGGGGTGATCAGAGACCTCGCCCTCTCCTACAAGGACTACCACGGGTACGTCGCGCTGATAGTCTGCATATTCGGCACCATCGCGAACATGCTGAACATCGTGGTCTTGACCCGGAAGGATATGGCCTCCGCCCCCATAAACCGGATACTCACGGGACTCGCGACGGCCGACATGCTCGTAATGTTCGAGTACGTTCCGTTCGCCGTCTACAAGTACCTCGTGCTCCCCGAGCACAAGGTCTTTCCCTACGGTGGGGCGGTCTTCGTCCTCTTCCACATGCACTTCGCTCAAGCCCTTCACACCATCAGCATTGGACTCACCCTCACGCTCGCGGTGTGGCGGTACATCGCAATCAGGTCAGTAATCCGTAGTTTAGCGACAATCGTGATGCAGGTTCTAAAGCCTGATTGCGATTCCGAGCTAATTGCAAGCGTGGGATTTCGGCTGGAAATTACTTTGCTGTAATCGAGAGCCGGTCACTAATTCCCTCGTGGGAGTCAGAACTTGATCACCAGCGGATTGGCTATAATATCGACACTTGCCTGCAGGATTAGATCATGACGAGGGTCGTTCAGCCTGTACAAAAAACCTGAACGACATTGATGGAGCGTTTGAGCACACATCCATCGTAATAAGATAATCTCTAGCTGGAACACAGTGCACCGCGTCGATTTACATCTTGCTCGTTTCGGTTATCCTCTGATCCAGCACGACTTAGGGCAGCTAAGTCATCCACGTCTATCACACGGGTCAGATCCTCCCCTGATCAAAAGTTTGGTTAGTTATCTTCAGACACTTTCGCCCCAATGGTTCAAGTTCGAAGCTAAAAGGTCTTAAGGTCTTCCAAATCGTTTTTAAATGTGGTAACGTGGAGCCCAAAGTGAAAGCCTCATTCCCTCTACGAGAACATCTATGGGGATGGTTTTGAAATCGACTTTTCTCTCGCCCGTGTGATCGCCTCGTTTACATTCTTATTCCCTGTGGCAGGCCGAGGAGTATCAAAAACTTGATAACGACGAACATTGCAGCCGGTTTGGGCTTACAACCGCAGAGTCTAATGCGGCCTGTACAGACTTTCACTAAAGTTTCGGGTCTGTCTAAGCAGAGTAACTGATACGAACTTCAGTAAATGTCGGGACAGCGGTTGAAAATCTTCGGCGGAAGCCTACGGACGCGACAGGCCTGACGAGCCTAGAGATAAGCTTCCGGTTTCTCATAGAAGCACATCTCTGAGTTTACTGTGCCTACGATTTTAAGGTGGAGCTGATGCCTCATCACGAATGAAACCGTTCTTCGCAAGAGTTTGATCCAACTCTCGAATTCGCAGGAAAAAATTAATTGCTCCGTGAGAATTTCAACCAGTTCAAAGGTTTGTTGTTCGTTAATGGTCTCAAGGGTGTCACAGCGCAGGATTTGAACTTCTTGGAAAGTTATGACGTGCAGTCTATTTTCGTATCAAAATGAGTCTCGATGCAGAGATTAAACGGCTTTTACGGTGAGTGACAAGTAATGAGCTGACGGTATTTTCGCGCCATGTAGCAACTCGTGTCGGGCTTTGCAGGTTTCGGATTCTCTTAGCTAGAAGCAAAGCTTCTTGGCAAACGGATAGAGCGCTTTCCGGAAACACGATTTTCCCTTCCATTGCACCTCGTGTCTCTTTGGTATAATTCAATCTGCGTTTTGTGATTGGGACTATCCTTTAAGGATCCGTAGACTACAAAAAAGGAGGGCTTTCCCGTCTGGAAGCACGAGACGATCTGTTTGAAAAAATTCGCCGAAAGATTTAGTACCGAGGGTTTAGGGCCGTTAATGGTGATATGCGAGCCGACAGCTCCGGGTAGGGGTGCGGAAAAAGCAGTAAATATTTCAGTCCGGCGGAGCCTATCCTTTATCCTCGTTGTGAGTAAAAGATAAGGGTTCGGCAAATGTTGTAAAACGAGATGAGAGAAAGTAGAAAAACGTTCAGCGTCGAAGCCCGCCAATATCCAATCTGAAGATCACAAAAGAGTAAATGGCCCGGGGATTAGAAGGCGAATCTTATCGGCTTGCGGTTCTGAAGTCGGAAATGATCGAGTGTCAAGCCCATAGGTAGCGCCCGAGAATGGATAGCCATTTCTATCGAGCGCGAACATACTCGAAAAACTCATGACGTAGTTTTTCATTCACCATTAGGATCGGATAAGAGCTCTAACGACTAGACATCTTTCTCAGGTTTCCACAACACAATCACGCATGGTCCACCGCGGCTAGGTGTAGGGTGGCACTCTGGAGCAGTTTGCTGGCACCATTCGTCGCCTGTGCTCCAAGCTATCTCGTCTTTGGGGTGAGTAATTGCATGCTCTCAGAAAGTGCATTCGCGTACCATTCACAGAATGACAAAATTTACCGGAACGAAAGCCTTGGAAGCCTTTCAAAATCTGCAGGACGACAATGACTCCGTTCATTTTTCCAGATAAAGGAGGAAAGGTTGGTGGAAAATGGCCAGCTAGAGATAATGTACTACGTCAACTCGACGGGAAAGGGGTTCCTCTTCCAATTGAACTTCTGGATTCTAGCGGTCGTCGTGAAACTGCTACCCTGCCTGATCCTGACCGTTATCAGCTGCTGGCTAATCAAGGCCCTCTACAGGTGAGTTTATCCGACCCGACTCGAGAGGGAGGTCATTTTATTGGATGAATGATCGTTTATCGATCACGCAGGGCCAAGGGGAGGAAGCAAGCGCTCAGGGACTACAATCCATGTGCCATCAACTCGATGAAGAACGGAGGCTCCCGAAGAGCCAGCAAGTCCGAAAGACGGACGGACCGGACGACACGCATGCTGGTAGCGGTCCTCCTCCTGTTCCTCGTCACGGAGTTTCCCCAGGGGATCTTAGGCCTCCTGTCCGGCATCCTGGGGGACTGTTTCTTCCGTAATTGCTACCATAATTTCGGAGAAATCATGGACATCCTCGCGCTTCTTAACGGCGCCATTAACTTCATTCTGTACTGCTCGATGTCACGTCAGTTCAGGACGACCTTCGGGCAGCTATTCAAGCCGAGGATCATGAAGAAGTGGCACCCCGCGACGCAGCAGACCGAGATACAGAGCACCTACGTATGATACAGACCCACGGGCAAGGTCGCTATCGAAATCAGATACTTTTAGCTCATCGTTGATATACTCTTGATGTTCGTCACACACAAGTTTTGTATTCCATTGTCTCTCATTGATTTTTACATTCAGTCAGAGTTCCGGATCTCCTCCTGGGGGGCGTCGTTATCGAGTACATCGAAAACTGAACTCCCGAGTAACAATAAACATGGGAGACTCTGAAATGCGAGTCCCTCAAGGGTCGCCCTAAGGTTATGTTAATATCTTCCCGAATCTGTTCGCGGTTCTGCCCACAAAGCGTTTTTCGGATCAGCGAATATCGACCATAAAAGAGCGTCCATCTCGTCCAGATTCTAATATTCTCGTTCATGAATTACACGGGAAAAGTTTAAGTCTAAGGGAATTCGTCGCCCCTTTTTCGGCAGTTGTACACCATGTGCTCGATCATCCCTCCGACAAGCATCAAATGTATCGAAAAAACTTCGGTCCATAGAATCCTGGGTCTGAATTCTGTTATTCGCGTCCGGCCCGTTGCGTTCAGAAATATTGGAAATACGTATCAGGCTTCAGATCGTCGTTGGGATCGGGAAGAAAGACGAGAGACGGAAGTATGAGTATGTGGCGGAAGAAACTGCGCGAATGTGTCAAGGGTGCAGTTTGTGAGAAGGGACGCCTTTTTCGGGCAATCCGTTCGGTAGCTCCGTCCTTTCGCGTCCCGGGGGACGTATTGATCCGGAAGAGCGTTGATTGAGACTGAATCGATCGGATTTAATTAATTGGAGGACCGGGTGGTCGGGTCGAACTCGTGCCAATCGAGTTACACGTGCCAAGCGCAATCGTATTCCAATTATTCATGTTATCAACGATATGATAAATCTTTTTGACCCTGGTCGATGGTCACCTTGTGTCATTGAGTACTAAATACGTCTAGATGAAGTAATCGTAATTTTTACTCGAAAGTAAGATTATATTCGTACAGCTCCGCCATGTTTATTATGTACGATGAATTATCATCTATAGAATCTAGTTAATTTAATCCTAAGAAGATCGAGTAGGCGGCAAAGATTTTCGGCTACTGAGCCCGGCTGAAAAACTGAGCCGCCTATACCGAGTGACTGAATAATACGTAATTGTGTTCGCGATTGAACTTCAATGTTAATACGATTAAGATAACGAATATATTTAGGTAAATGTACAAAGTTTCGGGATAGGGAAGCAGAGGATCTAATCGTTCGGCATTGAACGTCTTTCGTAAATCAGGCTTGATACTTTACAAGATTTGGATAAATTGGTGTCTATTTGAAATGTGCTTTATTATGCTAGATATAAATACATGTATGCGGTGACGCATGTTTGTTGTAAGATAATACAAGAAAATAGTGGGAACAAACAGAAGGGAATTATTTCGTCACACCTCTTCTCCCAATTGTCCTTTCCACAGCAAGAGAGTCGAAGGAGGACGAAGGGAGGGACAGAAGAACCGCAGCCCTTGGATCAAGTATGCTGGGTGGATCAGGGGCTTCGCAGGACCAGAGGTGGGTGAAACTTGCAAGCCGCCAGGAGACAGATTTATACCATTAAAGATGATGGTTATGAATATTGAAATTCCACTTGGGATCCTGGGATCAGAGCTTCGAGGTGAGGCTCGCGACTGATCTCAGTGATTAATTACAGATTCGTTCAATGAGACGCGGATTGAGAGACAAATGACAACGAGAAAGATCGAAGACTGAGAATATTTGATATAGCAGTATTACCTAATCTAGTTTCTGATCGCGTTGCTCAAGTTAATTGATACTCTAAACGATTCTTGAAGAGTAGATAATTAATGACACGTGAACTCGTGAAAGATACATTGGAGTGAAAAATGAGAGAACATTTCACCAACCGATTCGTAATTTTCCGCTGTACCTCGAAATGAGTCTGGATATGACGTCGCGTGAAATTGTGACGAGGATGAAAATTTTCCGTTCCTAAATTTGTAGAAAACGAAATAAATTTTCCAGACACCGAGTTCAAGTGAACTTCGAGCATCTGCGAAAATATTGCGTCAACATGTGTATCCACTGGCTCATTTCACGTCACACTTGTCGCATCACGTATACGCGTAGATTTTTACCATAGTCTGTTTTTCATTGTATAATGTCGCATTGATAGAAAAATAATAATAATTATTATATTAATTATAAAAATAATAATGATATCATCCCAAGAGAAATCGTCGAGGAGGGATCTAGATTGTTGTACGATTTTGTAAGCTTTCAAGGTTGATTGAGTCTCGTTATTTTTCGTCGACAGAAAATTAACTCCAGGGACCGGGGGGAAATGTCTCATTGAATTGACGTGTCAATAGTCCATGAAATGATTCATAATTCTTGCGGAATTCTTGCGCTTGCGGAATCGCCTGAGCGACTGCCGAAAGATCGTTGCTCCGTTAGTTCTTCGATGAGCTTCGGGCTGTCTTGACGACGTGAAGGTAAGATCGGAATAATAAATCGAGTGAGAGCTAATGCTGAGACTGTTAGAGTCAATTGGTTCGTAACTATTGATCGGTGAGTTTCAGAATGTTATCACTAGCCTTAATTTGGGAGAGTATATCGGGTCGATCAAAAATAAGTGGCGAACGCCCTATTGATACTTTAATTCACTTTCTCATTCTCAGTGTATCATGCAAAAAGGTAACGAAAGTGTCATTGAATCTACGTCGAGCGTGAGTATAATCGGTCCGGGGGATTTTGAGTACGAATACGAATTTCTGTGGCCTGGGGCGGTCGTGGATAACGTGCAGCAGACCATAGTCTCAACACGATTGAATTACTCAAGAAGGACTCTGCGAGTTCTGGTAGACGAAGCTCATACCTCGCCTTGTTGAAATTCGATACAATCTTATGCAAGTTCGAGACATGACAATGGATACAAGGTAGTGTCGTTGAAAGACTCCGGATAATCGAGACTAGCACGGAATCATAATTTCCTTATTTCCTTACTTATTCATTTGATTCAACGTAATTATTTTAATTCAGATTTATCCAGCTCAAGTCAATTCAATTCAACCTAATTCCACTTAATTCAAACTCATTAATTTAAGTAATCCTCTATTAATTCTGACGATTTTAAATTAATTAAAACAATCTTTAATGAGCTTCTGGAAAAGTGGTTTCTAGATTGCATCGCTGTAATCGCTGTTGGTCCGTGCTTTTGATCGGTCGCTGATAATTCAGATACCTTGGATAATTTTCCCACCGAAGTGTTTTCGCAGCAGTCGGATGCAGTGCAAAATTCCAAGTGTCTTCATTACCGACTGTTACAAGTGAGTAAAACGATACGTTTGAAACGTGACCTTATGATAACATGTTTATTGATCTTCTTGATATCCATGCCAGCGCTATCTATTATAGTCCCGACTCCTCTGATCGCCGAATATTGTCTCGCAGCACGCATCACGTATCATTACGGTCCCTTACTTTCGTCTGAAAAGTCGTCCGCTGGATTTTGCAGTGGCTCCGTGCGTAGTCGAGTTTCAAGTTGCTGTATAAAGTCTTCAAACCGCAACTTCGATGCGCAGTTCGAAGTGCGCAGTCCAAAGTTGCGAAATACAGTATATTACGCACCCAGGGAGGGACAGTACAAGGCTATTCCGAAATGACCTACACTATTTTTCTGTGCATATTGGAGCTCCAGGATGAAGGTAACGAACAGCTGCCAAAACAGCAATCTCCGTGCTTCACTACTTGACTCGATTCGATCGTTCGTTCCGAACAGAAATAGATATTTATGTGGCATGCGCAGAAAGTAACTGTTTATTCGGCAAGGTTTTCGGCTCGCCAGGTAAAACCAACGGCTCGTACGAAAAACATAACCTTGCCGAATAAACTGCAGTTACTTTCTGCACGCGCCCTATACAATATTTTTTACGGAAAAGGCATTAATAGTCACTTTGACGCCAGTTGAGTTCCGCACGAACTGCGTAGAGGAGCTGCTGTAAAAGGTAGTAGAGAGGGGGTAACCTGCGGTATAAAGACTTTATTCCGCAACTTTGACATGCGCACTTCGAACTGCGCATCAAAGATGCGGAATAAAGACTTTATACCGCAACATTGAACTTAGCGGTATAAAGTGCCACTTGCCGGAACGAAACCAGGCGTCGAAAAGTGACTTTTTAATGCCTGTGCCGTAAAAAAAAGATGTACTTGTTGTTTTAGAATTGCAAACAATATACATGTCTCTGTTCAACTAGTTACAGAAATTTTCGCATGTCTTTATTTTTAATTTTGATGTTCAATTTTGGTTAGATTTTGTTTCATGCGGGACTGTTACGGGAGACTGTGACAGTTTTATCGGTAATCGGAATCAGGTTCGGATCGGATCCGTAAAATCCCGATTTTATCGACATAGTATGTCGTTAAATTCCGATATTATCGACATAGTATGTCGTTAAATCCCGATTTTATCGACAGAGTATGTCTGTATAAGTTGGCCGGACCGGGCTTCCGTAGACCAGCTACATCATCCAGTCGATACGCCAAGGCTAAATCGACGCTTCAGCCGTATAACATCCAGCGCGCCTGTCTTGCGGCAACCAGCGTCTCATCGCTGGGAACTCTGCAGCAGCTGACAGCTGTTCCACCGTCGTAAAAGCGCGGCGTATTTGAACTCGCCGCATGCGATGCCGCCAAAGCTTATCTTCGGGATTAATCGCAGCCCTGGTATCGGTTTTCCTAGCCGAGGACGATTTTCGACGCAGTTTTACTTATAGGAATTCATACTCAGAACATTAAGTCAAGTGTTTTGAGAATTCTGCAAAGATCCAACCGTCTCGTCTCGAAGACTCCGCCCACCGAGTTTTCCTTATTGGTGCCGAATTGTCTAACATCACTCCTCGTCCTGCTGCGTCCACGGTCTCGGTCTTTTACTCCATCATTGGGTATCCCGGACTTCACCACACCAGTCCCGTTTCGATTTTGGTTTAAAGTCAAATTTTTTAGTTAGAGTTTAATAAGTTTCACAATCAGTAAATTTTTCTAAATCGTTTGAGGGTTTTCGGGCCGTCGTTTTGACATCTTCAAGGTTTAGATCGGGTAAATTCTCATTGCCTAGACGCCTTGAGTTTATGGTGTAATTGCGTAGTTAGACCGTTGGGTTTAATTCTTCCGATCTGAAACTTGCTGGATTTCGTGATATAGCGCAGAGCTGATATTTCTTGGTTTTAAATTTTAAGATGAATATTAATTGTTGGGAACGAACTTTGCTAATGAATCTTTTTGGTTTGTAATTTGTAAGTTCGAGTGTCTTACGAAAAATTCTCGGCATTGTCGAGATTGAGATTACTGATTTTTTATGATGGTGATGATATCGGACTATACGAACCAATTTCATTCGTTATGCCTCCTGAGGAACGGCACTCACCCGAGTGCATGCACAGAAGCGCCGAAAAACTGATTTACAGTTTTTATTAAAAATCTTCGAGTAAAATTTCGGGGGACCTCAGCCTGTACGCCTTGTCCAATTTGACACCGAGGGGCTAGGAGAATCTTTACTCGGAGAGATGTTGTGATTGATATATATCACTGCCTCGTCCCAGTGTCGAGTGTAGTGACTCTATCGTTCGTCTCTTTACATTATGATGGTGATGATATCGGACTATACGAACCAATTTCATTCGTTATGCCTCTAACTGAGGAACGGCACTCAATTCGAGTGCATTCAGACCACTCGAATTGAGTGCCGTTCCTCAGTTAGAGGCATAACGAATGAAATTGGTTCTGTATAGTCCGATATCATCACCATCATAATGTGAGACGAACGATAGAGTCACACACACAAATACACTCGACACTGGGACGAGGCAGTGTTCTAATATATATAGTCAATCACAACATCTCTTTCGAGTAAAGATTCTCCTAGCCTCGGTGGTCAAATTGGACAAGGCGCCGCAGTACAGATGCGGAGGTCCCGGTTCGAATCCGCCGGGGGAATTTTTACTCGAAAGATTTTTAATAAAAACTGTAAATCAGTTTTTCGGCCTTTCTGTGGTCTGAATGCACTCGAATTGGTGCCGTTCCTCAGTTAGAGGCATAACGAATGAAATTGGTTCGTATAGTCCGATATCATCACCATCATAATGTAAAGAGACGAACGATAGAGTCACACACACAAATTACTGATTTTTTTTTTTTTTTTGTTACGAATTTTTCGAGAAATAACCGTACGAATTCTACGCAGTCAATCATCCAGATTTCACGTTAGGGACACGTGTTTTCTAGTAGATTGTGAGAATTCTAGTTTACGATATTCCATACGGTCGGCGTCCAGTGAGTGTATAATTCGCTGAAAGACGCGTTTCCTCGTCAACCGTAGGGAAATTCTAGTGTACGAATTCGGTGCAGGTAGCAATCTTGGTTATGCACGTTGAGAGACACGTGAATTGCTATTTGTGCGAATTCTAGTTTTACGATTTCTTCGCGACTAACCATTAGAGAATCGATACGCGATATGCTGCTGCGTTACTCTGGTTGACTGCGAGAATTCTAGTTTCGTTTCTGAGTCTTTACGATTGATGGGGAATTCCTTTGTTCTAAACAATAGCTTCGTTGAAATAGACAAGACGTTCGGAACTATTTAATTTAGTGGTTAAATACTTTTAGAAAGGATACGATATTTCCCGTATTCGCGAAAGCTCTCAGAAGTTGGGTTTGGGGTTCACGCCGCGGCCGGGCTAGAACCTACTATCGTCTTTAATTTCCCCTTTTAATTTCAAATAAATTATTTGGTTCAAAATTTTGGTTTCTTGTTTTCAATTACTGGATTTAAATATCGTCTACGTAGTTGGAGGTTCCCATGATTTTCTAGCTAGACTAGAGTGTAAGATTAGGGTTATTATTGTTTTGTGTTTCGAAATTCGAAATTATTATTATTTTTTTTTTAATTGGATCTGTTCGGTTAATATTAGTCTTGCGTGTGAAGACATTTGGTTTGTTATTTTGATCTTGATAGTTTGTTCGATAAAACCTCTGAATAAATGTTATGTTTTCCATCGTTTATAAATTGAATAATAAGTGTGTGTAATTCTTGTCGCCGGCCCCACGTTCCCCTCTCTACTGAGCCTAGCCAGCTGTTTGAGTTTTTGAGTTGATAATTAGTCGCTTTCTCGTAAGAATTGAAGATTAAGAGAAAGGTCAGTTACAGAAGTTGAGGTTATCGGGTAACTAATTTTTGTTGGCACTAAGCAGTGCCTGGCGCCCATCCGATTTCATATTTCGAGACTTTTCAGAGATTATTGAGGTTATTCGCGTTCGGTGCTAAATTTTCGCCTTTTTGAACATACTTATTTCTAATTACAACATCTAAATTTCCCCAGGCTAGAAAAAGTACTGTTATGTTGAAATATAGGGAATAGGGAACATCTAACTAGTTGTAACTAGGCTAGTTTATTTTTGTATTGGGCCATTGGCCACACTGTTTCTTCTACCTCTCTCAAATAAAGCTTTTTCTCACACCCGGTCGCAAAATGCCACTTTGTGTATCAAGGGCGCAAATAGTTATTTGTGTATCAAGGGCGGAAAAGGCTATTTTGCGAGTATGCAATTTGCGGCACGAGCCGAAGGCGAGTTGCTGTGAAAGCAGACTCGTCATAATAGCCTTGCGCCCATGATGCACACGATGTTTTTCTCACACCTGGTCTGCAAAAATGCCTCTTTTCAGACCGAGTGAGCGGGCGGAAAACAGCTCTTTGTGCCCGAGGGCAGGAAAATAGTCGGTTTCGCCCGCTTTAGCGGGCCGAAACGATTTTTTCCGCCCTAGGGCGAAAAGAGCTGTTTTCGGCCCGCTCAAGAGGTATGAAAAGTGGCATTTTGCGACCGGGTGTGAGAAAAGTATATTACACACCTAGGGAGGGAAAGTAGGTTATTCCAAACTGCATGTCAGATTGGCAAGAACGCAGATTGGGATGGCCTTTGTCACTCCCGTGGGTAGTATACTATTTTTGACGGCACCCTGCACAGCGATCGTCCGATCAACAGCTCATCTGTCAAGCAGATTCAAGAATGTTCGAGGCTGTGGTAGAGTGCGCGGCGTTTATCGCGGTCGTCTCGTCGACGGATGAAGAAACCGCAATCCGTTTATTGCGAGGACAAGTGGAAACGACGAGTAATATCTTTTTTATTCACATATTTGAATTTATCGGACGAGGCGAACCAAATTAATTAATTATTGGTACCCACCAAGGAGAGATTCTTCCTCTATTCGAGCGTGCAAACCTTGGTGGGACCGAAAAAAACCTATAGAAAAATCAATTTTTTTTTTCATTTTTTTTTTTTATTTTTAATTCTTCGAGTAAATTCAAATATGTGAATGTATAAGACAGCGAACGATAGAGTCACCAAAACAAACATCTGACACTGGGACAATGACGTGTCTAGTATACCATAATACAAGTTTCGAGTGAAGATTCCTTCAGCCCCTCGGTGGTCTAATTGGACAAGGCGTCGCAGTACAAATGCGAAGGTCCCGGTTCAAACCCGGGCCGAGGGAATTCTTACTCAAAGAATTTAAAAAAAAAAAGATTTTTCTATAGGTTTTTTTCGGTCCCACCAAGGTTTGCACGCTCGAATAGAGGAAGAATCTCTCCTTGGTGGGTACCAATAATTAATTAATTTGGTTCGCCTCGTCCGATAAATTCAAATATGTGAATGTAAAAGACAGCGAACGATAGAGTCACCAAAACAAATAATAATAATAATAGTGATAATTAAAAAACAGTTTGATAAGTCCCTTGTTTTGTGAAGTTCAAATGGTTTCTGGAGGAAAAGGAAATAAAAAGGACAGGGGACAATCGGGAAACGTGATATTACTTTTATACACCTCAGGGATATAAACGGCGGTTTATTGCCCTGTTCCAGCCGGAAAAACCACTTTATTTCCCTTTGGTGTATAAAATATCGTATGCACCACAGGGCAAACGTTGTTTTAGACTCGTGCGATTGTATCCCTCGGCTTCGCCTCGTGATACAACCTCGTCAAAAACAACTTGTCGCCCTTAGGTGCATAATATACTATTATGCACTTGCCCCATTGTTGAAGCAATCGTTGCGTTACCATAATTAGACGTTTTCATAATATTGAACCGGTCCCTGATGTTATCCGCACGATTATATTTACGCGCCACACCATCTTTAGGGCGCTCCGGAAATGTAGCGAACGCAGCGCTACGTCTGGCTCTACGGCCAACGGGCGAAACGCTCAATATGACCGCGACCACCAGTTAACATCGACAATTATCATTTTATGGACAATACCATATCCTGTCTCGATTAGTGCATGAAATAAAGAAGTTTTGCAATATAAATCTTCGGAATTCAATATAGAATTGCGCTCACCAATTCTTTTTCGCGTTCGTGACGCGTAGGCTTTGATATCGGTAAAAACAAGTGAAAACCGGTTACGGTGGGTAAAGCCTGACTCCAGCATGCTCTGTTGTCGACGTGGTAGGGGGTCTCTCTACTGTGTATAAATACGACGGATCGGATGAATTCTAATCAGAAACCTATTTCTAACGAAGTAAGTGGCTACCTTCAACATGAACAAGATCGTCTGTCTTCTCGTCGCCTCGTTGGTGTGCGTGGGTGTTGCCAGCGGTAAGTTGCAGATACTGATTTATTTTCCAATACAACGAAACCTCATTCATACTTATTTCAATCGAGTATGCTAGAAAATACATACGGGGCATTCCACGGCAACTCGACCAGTGTTAAGCCCCGACAATCTCAAAATCATTCCATGTTTTTTTCTAACATTCTACTCAATAAAAAACGCTTCCTAAATTTTTTCAGTTTTTTTTTTTTCTACCAAACCGTTAGTTTGGTATGACTTTCTGAAGTTGATTGAGAATGCCCTCTTTTGAGAAATCTGAAAAAATTCTCAAAAATCCAGTGGATGACATAAAACAGCCCCCGTTTAGGAAAACGTGGGCCGAATTTTTTTTCCATTTTTTTTCCCCTCAATTCGGAATTTTCTCATTTCAAAAACTGATATAAACACAGGATCAAACAGTAAGCGACGAATAAGGGTAATAAATGGTGAAACCGAACGTTTCCGAGTAAATTGAACCTTGTTTGACGCTTGAAATTTGATCGTGTGTTACATAATTTCAGTTTCAAAAATGAGAAATCTCCGAATTGAGTAAAGAAAAAAAAAAGAAAAAAAATTCGGCCCACGTTTTCCTAAACGGGGGCTGTTTTATGTCATCCACTGGATTTTAGGAATTTTTTCAAATTTTTAAAGAGGGGCATTCTCAATCAACTTCAAAAATGCATAACAAATTAACGGTTTGTTGAAAAAATAAAAAAAAAATGTGGACGCGTTTATTACTGAGTACAATGTCAGAAAAAAACATGGGATGATTTTGAGATGGTTGGGGTTTATTACTGATCGAGTTGGCGTGGAATGCCCCATACATATAAGTGAGAATAACGTAAAAAAAAAAAACTAATCAAGAGTCAAGTGGTTCGATAGCTTCCACGTCAGCATTGCAATTATTCAGACACACACATCATCAACAGGTGAAAAAAAACCTGTTTTGTAGATAAACGTAGAAATATTTTTGCATCAAGGAGTAAAATATTCTCGATACAGCAAGGATACAATATTGAATTCTTGATTTCAATTCCAACAGCCAAACTAGAACTCATGGACGTATATCGAAAGCAATCAACTTTTGAAGTGTTGTGTCACGAAATATTTAACAGTATACTTATTTTGCAGCAATTATTCTGCAGACTTATCGAATCGCTATGCCTACATTTTAGTATCACAGGAAGTAAAATTTAAAACCGTAAAATGGTACTGTAGTGGAAAATCGACCATTCGTCGAACTTATGTAATCAACTTTTGGAGTGTTGTGTCACGAAATACTTAACAGCACACTTAACATTTTTATATCACGATATAGATGAAATGTGTTTTTTGAACGTTATGCTCTTTGTTTCGGACCATTTTATGCTCTACATTTTATGCTACACAGAATGTTCAAACCATTTTCAACATATCAGGTTCCACTCGATTCGTCAAGTATTGTCATGATATCCTGATTTTTGTTTCAGGAGTCGATCCAACCCCGGCTGCCATCAACAGTGAGTTAAAGATACAAAGATTTTCGATAGTGACAGATATTCACTTGTTGTTCGAATTTAGCTCAAGCGAGTCGAGCACTGCGGAATCAATTCCACAAGTATTGTGTCTCGAAATATTTAACGGTATACTTATTTTGCAGCAATTATTCTGCAGACTTATCGAATCGTTATGCCTACATTTTAGTATCACAGGAAGTAAAATTTAAAACCGTAAAATGGTACTGAAGTGGAAAATCGACCATTCGTCGAACTTATGTATATCAAGAGCAATCAACTTTTGAAGTGTTGTGTCACGAAATATTTAACAGCACACTTAACATTTTTAGAACGTATGTTCTGCAGGTGGTAAGATTCATTGAATCGTTGAAAATAAAAACTATGCGTATGTGATCATCACGATATAGATAAAATGTGTTTTTTGAACGTTATGCTCTTTGTTTGGAACCATTTTATTCTCTACATTTTATGCTACACGGAATGTTCAAACCATTTTCAACATGTCAGGTTCCACTCGATTCGTCAAGTATTTTTGTTTCAGGAGTCGATCTAACCGTGGCTTCCATCAACGGTGAGTTAAGGATACAGAGATTTTCGATAATGACAGATATTCACTTGTTGTTCGAATTTGCTCAAGCGAGTCGAGCACCGCGGAATGGCGACTTAATCACAGTCCTCTTTACTTGAATTTCAGATGCCGTGACACGTGTCAACGCCCAACTGTCAGAACTTGTGCGGCGTGTTAAACAGATGTCCGTCAGTAAGTTCAAAACAATGTCACCCAATGAAGATATTCAAGTCATAGCTCCTAAGACATGCGTCAAATATTGAAAAACTACAATAGTGACATGATGTACCTATTTCATTTTCAGATAGCGGTTCCCGGCTGCAGCCCGAAGACGCTGGTAAGTGATGAGTGGATACACTTACTTGACCAATTTATACGTCTACCAAAACGCTCAAATTATCTTTGTCTCTATTTTTATTTCAGGTCCTTTAATCACAGCCAGAACCAATCTCGCAAGAATTGTAGCTTTGATCCTAAGGCGTAGCGGGTGTGAGTTGAAGACGACTTTACCTTTTAAAAATCGCGTTTCTAATGACATAAGGACGTAAGCGCCATTGTACGACGTTTTGCTGTTTATAATGGCATAAAGTTGTATAATTTTTTTTTTTACGCCAATCGCTCTGAAAACGTTCGAAACTTATAGATCAATTGAAATTACGAGATCGAAAAATGTAAGTGCAAAAGGTCGTAAGTTGGGCGGATACGATAATCTTCTGCTTTTAACTGCGATTTTTATTATCGAATTTTTCGAAACGACGTCGATTTCGATTTTTCATTACGTTTTACGAATTTTTACAACTATTTGGAAGAATCATTAAAAATTATGAAAAAAAAATGGTGCTTACGACGTTTTGCCTTTACGTCATTTTTTATTTTTCCTTAAAAATTGTAATGAAATAACGACGTATTCGCCAAATTTACGACCTTTTGCACTTACATTTTTCGATCTCGTAATTTCAATTGATCTATACGTTTTGGCCGTTTTCAGAGCGAATGGCGTGAAGAAATAGTATAATGTGCAACTTTTGCGGGAAGTTGACGATTCTCGATGAGTGAGAGTATGACGCACGAGTCGCAGGCGAGTGTCACGAGCCGTAGACGAGTGTCGACATGCTCGCACGATTCGGGGATCGACAAACCGCACGCGTTGCACGCCATACTTTTTGTAACCGCTTGCAATGGGTAGTTCGATTTCGCCGCCACTGCACTCGGCACTCTAACCTGAGCGTGGCGTAGAGCAGCGCACGCGATCGTAGTTACCAAGTATCCCGTCTGATGGCGCAAGCTAAAAGAGTCTCGCTGAGACTAGCGTGGAATAATAAATATTATTTCATGCTAAAACCGTCGTCTGCTATATTATTTCACGCTCTCCGCCCAGCGCAGTAATCGACCGCTTCGCGCACTTTCCGCGGTGCGCGAAATCGAACTTCCCATGCAAGTGTTGCAAAAAAAAATTATAACACCTTTTGCCAGCAAAATCACGTTTCTGGCGCTTACGACCATATGCCATTAGACACGCGAAATGTTTTTGTGATCTACTGTTCGCCTCACATATCAGGGTGAAATCGAGGAATCGTTTTAATTGATTCCGATCAAATTTTATCGTAGATCGATCGAGATTTCCTATTTTAATTCTTCATATTTCTTTATTTTTCACTCATTACCGTTATGTCATGCGTCGATTGGTAAATTTCCACTTTGTCATGATACACATATTTTATTTTCAGTAACCGAATCAGCAATAGCTGTCGAATTCGCGAGTAAGTGACACTCATTCGAAAAATACATCAAGCCTAGCTTGCTTTTCATCCAGCTGTTGTTAGAACTGAGTGAGAGTCGAAGACGACTTGATCATAACCTCTGTATATTCCAATTTCAGGATTACTCATCCCAGTAAAAAACAAAGTCATAGCCGATGTGGGAAGGAGTGGAGCGAGAAACAGAAGTGAGTTGAAGACGATTGTGCGCACCTAGAATATCGCGCATCAAGCACTTGAAAATTGTCTAAATTATTGAGGTATCTTTTAATTTCCAGAGACCAGCACTGAGATCGTAGCTGCTGTGACCGAAATGAGTAATTTATTCGACACAGCACAGATCGAAATTGATGCGATTTTGAATGATGCTTTCATGTTTGCCGAAAGTAAGTTGAAAACAATCGTACCATTAGAAATATAAAGGGTGAACCGTGACCACATCTTCCAGGAAAATGAAAACAAAACCCACGACGGTTCTTCCGTTATGATGTATAAAGTCTTGGAAAACTTTTCATTCGAGTATTAAATTTATGTCCTTTCTTTTTTCAAATCGATTGTCCATTGTAAGGGATGAGAGGCACAGAAGGAGAGAGAGAAAGAAAACTCGTTTTCAGTTCCCTGGATACGAGTCCCTCGGGATTCTCGAAGACCTGCGGAAACAGGTAGAAAAGATCGTTACGTGCAGTAAAATTTTTAATTACTTTCATTATCCAGCAATAATTTGCCGATCTCGTAAAGTCAACCCCTATTTTTCTTTTGAGCGACTTTATTATCCCCACCATGGAGATTTTCATATAAAAGAACAGATGAAGCATTCGAATACCTTTTTTGACATGAAATGAAACAAGAGGACCGAAACAACTTTCTTATCAGATTAGATTAGATTAGATTAGATCCAGGGTGCCCAAGTTGAGAATTTTCGCTGCACAAGGCCCCCGGGGCGATGCAGATAATTGGATGGGTCAGTTAAGCTTGTTACCTGGGTCGGGAAAAGGTCTGTTATCCAACAAAGGAAAATATTCGTGAGCAGGTAATGAATTCCAAGAAGCTATTGTTCTAAGCGACCCAGACGCGCTCCAAGTAGTCCCGGGCCGCCGAGTCCTAATCCCTTTTGATTGGCTGGGTAGTAGGATTGGATGCACAAGCCTACCTGGCCGGTGCAAAATGTGCAACGGATGCACAGGTTGGCCCCCATGGGATTAGATTAAGTTCATTATGCCGTGGCCTAAAATAGGCTAAAGGGCCAATGATACATCAATGAATTACAAAAGTATACAACTAGAAATAAGGAAGAATAGAAAATAATTACAAAATATATACACCAAAACAGTTTTGATCAGTAGGGAAGAACCCAACAAAAAAGTAAGAAACATGCAGACAAAAAAAGAAAATATAAATACAGGTACATATAAATAACGGATAGCCTGATGGTGCAATAGAGACTGTGAAAATGTGAAAAGTGGCACAAAGCAACAGGCCATACGGCGATTAAAAGTGAAAATAAGAAAACAAAAACACTGATAGTCCATACAATATTGGATCACGACACGCGGGGAGACGGCGAATGCACTCGACAATTACAGCCTGGATCGCAGGGCTACACAGCGGCTGCAGAAATCTCAGCAGACATAAGATGGCCAAAGAGCCTCACTTTGAACACCTCCAGGGAGGATGCTTCGCGAACCGAAACAGGCAGGCTGTCCCACAGGTATATGGCCGAAAGAAGGAACGAGTGGCGGTAACAAGCGGTCCTATGATTGGGAATGTGGAATGAGGACGAATTATCAGACGCAGCTTGCCTAGCAGAGCGACGCAGATCGGGATCCGGATTCAGGAAGAGTTCTCGCAAGTAAAACGGAGAAGATGTTGACAAGATTTGGAAAACGCTCGAACCCAGGAAAAATAAGCGCCGGTTCGTCACCGATAGCCAGTTTAGCTTGAGGCGATATGGCGTGATATGGACATCGCTCCGCAAATCAAAGACAAATCTGATAACGCAATTGACCAAACGCTGGAGCTTTAAATTGAGATATTCCAGGGCATCATGGTATACTAAACAGCAATAGTCAATATGCGGGAAAATCAGGGCACCAACGGCTAACCAGTAACGCCCTAATCTGCGGAGAAAGAATCTCCCTGCGATATTTTAACTTATGTAGGGCTGCGTGGACTTTTCTCGAGACTTGGGCTATATGAGCGTTCCAGGTAAGACCTGCGGAGAGTTGGACTCCGAGGTTCCTGACCACATCGACATAGGGAACCAGCTGGCCTTTCACAGTCACGGCGGGGATATCTAGGACACGCAGCTTTTCGAGATAGGGTGAACTACCAAGGATCATCGCCTTCGTCTTCAGGACGTTTAACTTCAAGCTGTTATTCATTGCCCAATCCGAAACTGCATTTGCATCCGTGTTAATCTTTCCAATGGCGGCCAATATGTCATCTGGTGGTGCATGTACGTAGATTTGTAGGTCATCCGCGAAGATGATATGCTTAGCATACTTGAGTATCTGGCCGATGTCATTTATAAAGAGAAGAAAGGGAAGGGGACCAAGAACGGAGCCCTGAGGAACCCCTAAATGGTTAGGTAGAAAACTCGACTGATTCCCCGAAAGATCTTGAATCTTGAATAGCCTGTGACCTGCCCGATAGGTAGGAGTGGAACCACCTTACCACCTCATCTGAGAGTCCATAACGCAGTAATTTTGCTAAAAGTAATCGATTATTGATGCTATCGAACGCTTTACTAGAATCAAATAAAACGAGCACAGTGACACACCTGACGTCAACCGCCTTTCTTGCATCATCCAGCACCTTAAGAAGGGCCGATTGTGTGCTATGAAATTTTCGAAAGCCTGACTGAGCTGGGTAAAAAATGGCGTTTTGCTCCAGGTACAACACGAGTTGATTGGCAACTAGCCTCTCGAACACCTTAGAGAGGTGAGCCAAGTTAGCCACGGGTCTGGTATCGGCCTCAGAGGCCAGGGGGTCACACTTGTTCATAGGAACAACGAAGGCCGTCTTCCAGACGTCGGGGAAAGAACAGTTTCGGAAGGAGCAATTAAACAGCCGAGTAAGGTGGGGAGCGCTGACACCAAGATGGCTCTCAAGATGTAACAGCTGAATACCATCAGGGCTGTGTCCACGTGATTTGTTGACGTATGACGCTAGAATTGTGCTGACTTGACATTCGAGAACGGGGGAGAAGGAGAATCGAGATTGGACCTGCGACCGCTCGTCAGCAATTAACTGTTGCAGTTCGATTCGTGAACATAAAGGGTGAGCACTCGTAATAGATGTATAGTAAGCATTGAGTCGACCGCCTTCGAAGTGATGGAGCGGGGAGGACGCTGCATTGCTGGAGGCGATGAGCGCCAGATGCCTAAGTTCCTACCAGATACTCGAGACGTCCGAAAGTTTGGATAACCGATCTTTATAAAATGCATTCTTGGCTCTCCTGATGTCTGATTTGAGTTCGCGACGCATAGCGCGAAAGCGAGCCAATAACTGTGGACAGCCCGTGCGTTTCGCAGATGTATACAAGCTGTTTCTGGCCCGTGTACGATATTTGAGATGCGGCGTAAACGAACCGGCGGGAGATTTTCTAAATTCACGCGTTACCATGGGGGCATGTACGTCGAGTGCATCAACGATCGCACCACATAGAGCTTCTGCCCTTTCGTCGATATCTTCACCAAGCCCTGAAAGCGAGTTCGTGATTTACAGATCCAACTCATCACCAAGGGCCTCAGCGTCACAGTTACGGAAATCTCGACACCTCCTCACACGGCTCACCCGACTCACGATCAGAACTGGTAGTTTGTATTCGATTTCGATTAGGTCGTGCCCAGCAAAAAAAGGTGTCGCAGATTTTGTGAACGACTGAAGCTTATCAGCTGAATCTATTATGGTAACATCCAGTGTCTGGGTGTACTCATAGCGAATGGCAATGAGTTACAGGGCGAGTGGCCTATCGGTGTATAGGTCTAATGTGTGTGAGAAGCTGGCCGGTGATTGCGAGCAGCACTGTGGCTAAGATCAGAGTCCGCAATAATAGAGACGAGTAATCGAGCACAATACATTGTGTTAATGTGTCAGTATGTCAATACATCACGCACGATACGCGAACACACAGAACATCCCGTTGCCGTATGCTAATCTTCAACGAAGCTGCAGAATTACAATAGTTGGAGAACTATAACAGTTTAAAAGTGAAAATTGCGGCCAATCTAGGCGGTTGACACACACGCGGCACTGCAACTTGGACGATGGCTCGCGAACACAGGGATTGATGCAAGCGCAAGACCGATCCGATAGGGAAAACCGTAGAAATTGGCGAAAATTAGCGGGACCGAGCGACGCACGACTTGGGCAGTATTAGCACCGAGCACCGAGCTTATTAGCCGTATAGGCTAGACACGTAGGCGGTTCAATCGCGTGTGTCTCGTATTTTTCTCTCTGTGATAAAAATGGGAAATTGGCTACCCCAACTCGCAGAAGCTGAGAAGTGAAGTAGAAAAGAAACTGGGAAGCAAGAGTAGGATATAAAAACACAGAAAAAAAATATATCTAGTTATCGATCGATCTCGAACCCCGCTTTTTCTCAATTCGTTATTCGACTCAACCTCGTCACCTCCCGCGAGCAAAGGCCCGCTCCTATTCCGAAGAACGATCTTAACTTGAGCGGGAGAAAAGATCAATTGGCTAGAGGGGAGCTGAAAGTCTATTGCATCATTTTATTTTTTCTTCCACCCCCCAGAAACGTCGTAATTGGAAATCCTTATCGGTGAATTTATTGAAATAATGAATAAATTGGTATATTGTATCAAAATTTTATTCACGTCAAAGCAACGGGAATCGTCTACGTAGAAATTGACTTTTAATAGGGGAAAACTATCCAGAACCCCGCTAGGGCCCTCCCTGAAAATTCAGGCTCGTCTGGGATAAAACTGTCTAGTCTCCTTTGAGTTTCTAGAATTCCAGATTCCATCGAGTCGAGCAGGGCCCTGGATAGTTTTCCCCATTCGGAAATTGATTTCTTCATGGACGGCGATGAATAGACTCGGACGAGGATCACAGACCGTGGTGAAAATGCGGGATCTTCTTCCTCGATGTTAATGTTCTAAGAGTCTCGTAAAACACAGCTAGGAAATAGTGAAAATGGGGGTTCCATGGCATTTCACCTAATCGGTGAAGGTCATCGACGCCGATCTTGATGTCAATTTTTTTCTGAATTCGTCTATCGAAAAAAGTGAACACGTGTTCCGCCGTTTTTCGATTCAGCCACGTTTTCAATTTTTTTTTAATTTTCCAATTTTTCATGCTTTTCGCGAACAGACTTTTTTCAACTGGCTCTAACTTCGAAAGCTTTGACTTTTTTCGAAAGATGATAAGGACATAAAATGTGCCAAAAAGACTGAGCTTTTCGAAAAAAAATTGCACAATCTTTTCCAACTACACAGTTCTGGGATATTTTTTATAATAGAGAAAAAATCGTTATATCATTCATTTGGACACCTTCGATTTTCCTGAAACTTTGTACCTGAAATCAACCACCCACAATCAGGTTATCCTCCAAAGGAAATTATGGGCCTCGGATTCGTTCGGAAGTTACACGATCATAGGTGCCAAAAAATCGGACAAATCGCAATATATCTCAGGGAAATCAATTTTAACTTTGAGCAGACAAGTTCTCATGTTCCAAAAATCAGTGTTTGCTGAAAAATGAAATTTTTCAAAAAATACCCGACGTCGTGAAAAAAAACGAGATTATAATTTTTTTACCGTGCCAAGTATATTTTCACGTACATTTATGAATGTAGATACTAAGTTTTCACGTGGTTCCGATCATAAAATAAGTTCTAGATTCGCGAAATTCGAAATAAAACTTCAAGTGTACGTCAACGTTGACATTATCGACGGTTGCAGCGAACAGAAGAGCGAGCTGGGGTAGTACTCAATCAGAACTCAAGCTCGCAACAAAACAAATTATCTTGTATACTGAAAAATTCAACCGTATAAATGCTGAGATCTCGAAATTTCGATGAATCATCCGATAAAAAAGCGACTACAATAGTTTAACTAATGATAGTATAATATTGAAATAGTTGAATAGTTCAAATTCAATCATTTCAATCATCAATATTCAATTTTTCATCAAGTACGCTTTTCTTGTCGAAATTAAAATTGATAAAACTGATTTCCCTGAGATTTCTTGCGATTGTCCGATTTTTTGGCACCTATGATGGTGTAACTTCCGAACGAATCCGAGGCCCATAATTTCCTTTGGAGGATAACTTGATTATAAGTGGTTGATTTCAGGTAAAAAGTTTCAGGAAAATCGAAGGTGTCCAAATAAATAATATATTGATTTTTTCTCTATTATCAAAAATATCCCAGAACGGTGTAGTTGGAAAAGATTGTGCAATTTTTTTTCGAAAATCTCGGTCTTTTTGGCACATTTTATGTCCTTACCATTTTTCGAAAAAAGTCAAAGCTCTTGAAGTTAGAGCCAGTTGAAAAAAGTCCGTTTGCGAAAAGGATGAAAAATTGGAAAATTCAAAAAAATAGAAAACATGGCTGAATCGAAAAACGGCCAAACACGTGTTCACTCTTTTCGATGCACGAATTGAGAAAAAAATTGACATCAAGATCGGCGTCGGTGACCTTCACCGATTAGGTGAAATGCCATGGAACCCCCAAATGCATTTATCGTATTTCTTTTATATTGACGCTCCGAGGTGGTAAATGCAAGACGTGTATTGTGTTCGTGATTTATAGCGCAGATATACTTGCGAACAAACAACGAGGGCGTATTTTTGTTTCATTTTCATTCAGTCTGCATCGAGGTCTGCATGCAGTCGCTGGTACTCGGTACACTGAGAGAGAGAAAAAATGGTGTACTAGAAAATACGCTTAAATTCTGTGTTGAGGGGTTCATTTTTTCATGTTTGTTTTTTAGAACTGTCTTGTAGCTTCAGGTTTCAAGACCAAGTCTTCGGAAGATTTAATTGTAGCGCTCTGTAGCGATTATAACAATGCAGTGTTTGAGTAATCAGTTTTAATCATCCGAAATCACTGACAATTCTCTTAAATTTTTCGAAATCGGTTCCGAATCAACAAAAATCAGCAGATTTCATCCACAATGACGACGAAAATTGAATGATCAAACGAACTTACCAAGTGAGGTTCGATCATAATTATACCAGCCGTCTCGTCCGAATAGATTACTATGTAGTACCATTGCTCTGCACTGGTTCGCGCCACAGTTTTAAAGAAGAAAACTACTGGCGCCACCTCTCGGCCGCGCTCCAGGCATTCATTCAGTTTAAAGCTTTTTTATTGTAACTTGGATATGGGATTCTGATGTACTCAAAGGGTTGGGTGGGTTTGATCTATTCGGACGAGACGGCTGGTATAATTATGATCGAACTCCACTTGGTAAGTTCGTTTGATCATTTAATTATAATTTAGTCTCGTCCTCTAGATCACTATGTAGATGTTCAAAGATATGAGTTACAATACTTTATTTTATTATCGTGGTCTCGTACATACTTATTCTCTGTCTTAAGAAGGCAGCAACTCTATACTTTTCATGTGTCCATATTTTCTATACTATCTATAATCCAGTCTGAAAAAGGTGAATTGGAAATGAGTGGACGATTATAGAATTTTGCGAACACCTGCGAGTTTTCTGTCCAGCCGGCAGTTTTTCTGATGACGTCCAGGCTTATGCCTTTTCTACTGGCAGCAGACGTCGATGCGTGACGGGTGCTGTGTGACGAGAAAATAGAGGTGTTTATTCCACTCAGGGCTAGCCCATCCTTAATCCAGCGGCTTATTGTTTGACTGGAAGTCACGTGATGAGGTTTACGGTGTGTTATGAATAGTTGGTTTTCACTGGTTTTCCTTAGTGGTTTTGTAACCTCCAAGTAAGTTTTCAGAGTCGAAGCTACACAAACCTGAGGGTGGTTTGGAAAAAAGGGGATAGACAGCAGAGGTTGAAACCGGTTAGGAGCTGAGGTTTTTATGTTATCTGGAATTTTGATTTGAATTTCTGTTGCTTTGATGCTTATATTTGAGATGTTGATTTTGTTTAGCGTATGCACTCTTTGAGCAGTTACCAACGCTAGTAGTAATGTAAGTTTTATAGATAACTTGTCTAATGCCAAGTTTTCGTTAGGGTACCACGTGCGTAAGGAATGGAGCACCTTGCTAGGGTCCCAAGTAAAATTGTACTGAGGTTTTGGTGGCTTAAGTTTTGAGACTCCTCTAAAAAATCTTTTTACCCTCGGGTCCTCACCCAACTCGAAAGGCGATATCAGTGAGATTGCTGATCGATAGCTGTTTAGCGTGCCGTATGAAGCACCTTTCTCAAGTAGGGTGGCTAAGAATTCTAGCACTGCTGAGATGCTTGGTTGGTAAGGGTTGAGTCCCTGTTCTGCGCTGAAGCTCCACCAAGATTTTAGGGATGCGTCGTATTGTTTCAGAGTTGCATCCGTAAGCGATGCTACTACTATCGGGAGCCCTTTCTCCGAAATGTCCTTCAGGCGAAAAGCTTCCCCGATAGCCTCCCGGCAACCAGGGTCAGTTGGGGGGCGGGGGGATGAGTCTCTCTGAAAGGTGAATTCAGCAAATTAGGTGATGGTTTGAAAACCACTGTACTCCCTATCAGTATCTTGTTGAATAGAGGGAACCAAGTTTGTGTCGGCCAGTGAGGTACAACAAGAATACCTTCAGCCTTGTCTTTGATAATTTTTTGGATAACCCTCAGAACGATGCTGAATGGTGGGAAAGCATAAAAGAAGTACCCGTGCCATGAAATTGTGAAGGCGTCAACTGTCACGGATTCAGGATCTTTATGCCATGAAATGTATTTTTTGCATTTAGCATTTATGTTGGACGCAAATAAATAAATGTCAGGGGGGGCCCCATTTGTCCAAAATTTGTTGGTAATACTTGTTTCCAAGTTCCCACTCAGTCTCAACAGAGACCGTACGGGATTCTCTATCAGCCTCACTGTTTTCTTTTGACCTGATATGAGATGCGAACACCCATAGGTTTCTATCCTCACACCACTGCCAGAGCTGTTTAGTGACTGCATGTAAATGCGGATATTGAACCCCTCCCATGCGGTTGACGTATGACACTGCAGTGGTGTTGTCTATCCTGAGGAGGATTTCACAGTCTCTTTGGTCTTTCGCAAAACATCTTAGCCCATAGAATGCTGCGGTTAGTTCCAGTTGGTTTATGTGGAGCCTCTGCTCCGCAACGCTCCACCATCCATGGGGTCTGGTATTGTTACAGACTGCTCCCCAGCCTGTGGTCGAGGCGTCTGTGAAAATCTCCAACGAAAAGGAAAATTGCCTTATGGGGTTAATCGTGGATTCTATGTTTTTCAGCCACCAATAGAAATTTGAATTGAGTCGCGAGGATAAGACCATGCTTCCGTCATAGTTACCTTTCGATAAGACAAAGTTAAGAAATTTTTCCCTCTCAAAGGTCTTGATATACAGTAAGCCGTATTTTGTAGCTGGACAGGCTGAGATTAATAATCCTACAAGGCTACTGAACTTCCGGATCTTGCAAGTTGAGGAGTCTCTCATTTTTTGGATAAGACTGCGAATTCTTAAGCGTTTTTCCTGTGGTAATTCAATACACATACTGTTGCTATTGAAAATGAAACCCAGGATTTTGCATTCTCGAGTAGGTATTAGCTGGCATTTTTGTAGATTAAGAATAAACCCCAGAGACTCTAGCAACTTTCGGATAGTCTTAAGACTGGTTTGACACCTTTCTGCTGATTTGTCCAGGATAAGAATGTCATCCAGGTAGATCGTCAACACAATGCCTTCAGTTCTCAATACCTGAGCAACTGGCTTGAGTAGCTTAGTGAATACGAAAGGAGCTGTGCAAAGCCCAAAAGGTATGCAGGTAAATTCATAGATCTCGGAGTTGAATGAGAACCTCAAGTATATTCTGTATTCTGATGCTACCGAGATGAGAAAATAGGCATCCTTCAGATCGACTGAAACCATGAAGCAGTCTTGAGAGATCAATTTCATGACCGTTCGAGCACCGTCCAGCTTAAAATGGGGTGGTGCTATAAATTTGTTAAGGCTTCTCAAATTCAGGATGAACCTCTTTTTGCCATTTGGCTTATCAACCAGAAAATACGTTGACAGAAATTGTCCTTTGCAAGGATGACATTTTACAACCGCGCCCTTGTCCATCAGCTCAGTGATTGCACATTTGAGTTCCTCGGAGTCTGTGCCTGATAGCGTTGGGGGGCGGGGCGGTTGAGGTTGTGATGGTTTGGTGTTGAAGGTTATCTTGTAACCTTTGACCCAACCAAGTATGGTTTGGTTAGAGGTAATCATTTGCCAATTCCTCAGGAAGGATTGGAGACGACCAGCTATTTTACTTACATTTAATGCCTCGGTGTTGAGTCTGTTTTCTCAGTTTTCTTGTGCCCGCCCCATGCTCGAGGCTTCTGGTATTGCTTCCGTGGCGGGCCTCTCCAGTTTAAAGAACCGGTGTTCATGGTTTCGATGTTCATTTTCATTGTCTTTGTCATCTGTCGAGCCTCTCGGACTGCGATCAGAGGATCTGTTACTATTTTCTCGAGTAGACTCCAGCAAATGCCTCGTACTGAGGTTATGTTTGGACAGACGACTGTCTCGATCGTGTCGTGTATCGATGGCGGTTTGCCCACGTGTCGATTCTCGCAGATATCGATCGGGCGGTCATTTTGATCCTACCGGATCTGGGTTTTCCCTGCCACGGTTTGGGTTACCCGTATCTCGTCCTCGGTGTTTTTTCTGATCTGATCGGACATGAGGGGTCGATTCTCTCGGATATCGATCACCCTTTCGTCTTTTTTCCTCTCTTCCTCTTGACGAGCTCCTTGATCGTCTCAAGGTCCGGCGGCGATCCTTCCAAGCGACGGATCTGTTTTTCTAAAGACCTTACCTTCTCTAACAGATTCTCGCTCGATCGTTTCCTTTTCCGGTGACCACGGTCTCTGGAAACGCTTCTGGATCGTTTTGGCGAGTTTTGGTGTTTTCTCATCCTGTGGAAGGTACAATTCGTCGAGACCTGTGAGCGAACGTGTGACGCGAACCGCACAAAACAACGTAATGACTGCCTGGAGCGCGGTCGAGAGGTGGCGCCAGTAGTTTTCTTCTTTAAAACTGTGGCGCGAACCAGTGCAGAGCAATGGTACTACATAGTGGTCTAGAGGACGAAACGGCGATGTATAATCATATATTATGAAAAGTCAGCTGAAATCATGTATGAAATCATTCTAATTCCGTAAATCACATCGTTCATTCGATTTTTATTCATTTTTTCCTAGGATAATTAATATAGTCACATTCATTAAAAGGGCGTAGTCGAGCTCAATGAATTTTCGTGTCAATGCTCCGTGAATTAATACAAATTAATCAAAATTAAGAGCATGCTGGAGTCACTTCACCCACCTTTGCTTTGATATCAGTAAAAACAAGTGAAAACCGGGTACGTACGGTGGGTAAAGCCTGACTCCAGCATGTCGACGTGGTAGGGGGTCGCTCTACTGTGTATAATTACGACGGATCGGATGAATTCTAATCAGAAACCTATTTCTAACGAAGTAAGTGGCTGCCTTCAACGTCGCCTCGTTGGTGTGCGTGTTGGGGAGGAAAACGTTTTTTCCCTCAGTTCGGAATTTTTTCATTTCAAAAACTGATATAAACACAGGATCAAATAGTAAGCGACGAATAATTAGGGTAATAAATGGTGAAACCGAACGTTTCCGAGTAAATTGAACCTTGTTTGACGCTTGAAATTTGATCCTGTGTTATAGGATAACTAAGGATAACTAGAATAGGATAAAACTGATATGATCCTGTATATCAGTTTCAAAAATGAGAAAATTCCGATTTGAGTGAAAAAACAAAATTGAAAAAAAAAACCGGCCCACGTTTTCCTAAACGGGGGCTGTTTTATGTCATCCACTGGACTTTTGGGAATTTTTTCAGATTTTCAAAGAGGGGCATTCTCGATCAACTTCAAAAATTCATAACAAATTAACGGTTTGTTAAAAGAAAAAACAATTTAGGACGCGTTTATTACTGAGTAGAATGTTAGAAAAAAGCATGGAATGATTTTCTGATGGTCGGGGCTTATTACTGGTCGAGTTGGCGTGGAATGCCCCATACATATAAGTGAGAATAACGTAAAACAAAAAACTAATCAAGAGTCAAGTGGTTCGATAGCTTCCACGTCAGCATTGCAATTATTCAGACACACACATCATCAACGGGTGAAAAAAAAACCTGTTTTCTAGATAAACGTAGAAATATTTTTGCATCAAGGAGTAAAATATTCTCGATACAGCAAGGGTACAATATTGAATTCTTGATTTCAATTTCAACAGCCAAACTAGAACTCATGGACGTATATCGAAAGCAATCAATTTTTCAGGTATTGTGTCTCGAAATATTTAATGGTATACTTATTTTGCAGCAATTATTCTGCAGACTTATCGAATCGTTAGGGGAGACCGGGGCTAGTTGATACGGGGGCAAGTTGATACAAATTGAATTTTGCGCAAGTGCGACTGTACACAATGGCGTTCTTCGAGTTGAGGGACTGTTTCCTAACCCACTTCAGTCTACATGTGTGTATGACCACGTGTGAACAATGGCGTTGAAGTTATTTGAGTAAAATGGTTTTCGGTAGAGCAAAGTAAATTTTATTGATGTGATTCAAAGTCAGTTAGCACCTGGAAACAAAATTTTGAGCGATTCTTCTGATCCTGGCTCTATTTGGTAATAAAAAGGTGAGGAAATTCCGTTGTCGTCGGAGGTATATCTCTACTCTTGTTCTCTGGACTCCTGAGAGACGCCAACAGCGTCGCCGGGGGCAAGTTGATACGTTTCAAATGGGGCAGGTTGATACAGTACACACGTTGTATCAACTTGCCTCAACTATGTTCAAGTTCCTTTTTTCTTTCGTTTCACAGAAAAATGGTCCGGCAATATATTAAAAAAACAAAACGGGGCGAGATACCTTTGGAACTTACCTTTTTACTCGTCATTATCATTTGTAGCTCTGTCTTATTTGATACGTACTTTCAATTTCTTATTGCATATTTTGAGCAATAGTATTATTAGCGGTAGATATACCATTCGTATACTCATTCGTCTTGTCATGATTATTAGTCTAACTTCGAAGGAAGTCATTCGTAACTCTTCCATCTTTCGTTACTTCATGTAAAAGCTCCGTATTGTACTATCTAATTTGTTACCTACTAAAATATTTTGTGATAATCTTGTGCCTCATGTATATCGTTATCGAAACTGCAAAATATGAGGTAGATTGATTAAACAAATATTTTCATAATTTTTTCGGATTTTTTAACAGTTTTTCATATTAGTATCAACTTGCCCCATGTCTGTATCAACTTGCCCCGGGGTGGGGCGGCTTGATACGTTTTGCACGCGTCTACTCAACAGGCTGTCACAGGCTCACAATTTCAATCATAAAATTTTCCTTCGGTACACCAATGGAGGAAGGACTAGGGTATATTACTGTTAGGAGAGAAACATAGTCCCGGTGCTGGCAGTGTTGTTACCGCTGTACGGAGCCCTTTGTTTACCTCATTGCAGACAGCAGAGATTGGACAGTTGGCTTCGGACTGTCGTACGGAATACACGTGTTATAGAGTCAGAGTCCTGTATTTCTGTTTCAGTTCTCTCACCTTACAATACCTTTTTCAGTAGGGAATAGACACGCGATGTTTAACAGCACACTGTACATTTTGTAGCACGTATGTTCTGCAGGTGGTAAGATTAATTGAACCGTTAGAAATAAAAACTATGCGTACGTCATCACGATATAGATAAAATGTGTTTTTTGAACGTTATGCTCTTTGTTTGGAACCATTTTATTCTCTACATTTTATGCTACACGGAATGTTCGAACCATTTTCAACATGTCAGGTTCCACTCGATACGTCAAGTATTGTCATGATATCCTGATTTTTGTTTCAGGAACCCGTTCAACCCAGGCTTCCATCAACGGTGAGTTAAAGATACAGATATTTTAGATGATGACAGATATTCACTTTTTGTTCGAATTTAGCTCAAGCTAGTCGAGCACCGCGGAATGACGATTTAATCACAGTCCTCTTTACTTAAATTTCAGATGCCGTGGTACGTGTCCACGCCCAACTGTCAGAACTTGCGGATTGTATTAGAAAGATCTCCGGCAGTAAGTTCAAAACAATGTCACCCAATGAAGATATTCAAGTCATAGCTACTAAGACATGCGTTAAATATTGACAAACTACAATAGTGTAATGATGTACCTATTTTATTTTCAGATAGCGAATCCCAGCTGAAGCCCGCAGACGCTGGCAAGTGACGAGTGGATACACTTACTTGACCAATTTATACGTCTACCAAAACGCTCAAATTATCTTTGTCTCTATTTTTATTTCAGATTCTGTGATGAGAATCCAAAACTTTCTCGCAAGCACTGTATATTCTATCACAAGAGGCAGCGGGGGTGAGTTGAAGACGACTTTACCCTTTAAAAATCGCGTGCCTAATGACATAAGGACGTAAGCGCCATTATACCACGTTTTGCTGTTTATAATGGCATAAAGTCGGATAATTTTTTTTTCACGCCAATCGCTTCGAAAACGTTCGGAACGTATAGATCAATTGAAATTACGAGATCGAAAAATGTAAGTACAAAAGGTCGTAAGTTGGGCGGATACGATAATCTTCTGCTTTTAAGGGCATGCTGGACTCAGATTTCCATATTTAAAAAATAATGAAGTCGGATATGGACGGGGGGGTGTTTAATGGGTTCCTTAGACGATTTGTAATCAAATTGGTAGCTGCATGAACGTGTATCTCACCAAAATCGAGTAAAATAAGCCTTTTTTGTGTTGCGAAGCGTGAGACCGTCACTTGTTTTCACTGATATCACCGACTACGCATCACAAGGGCGAAAATGAATCAGATTCCACCCTCGTCAATATAATTCCACTCACATATATCGCAAAACTTGTTCATTTCACCCAACGATGAAGCCGTAGAATTGTTTCGAGAAAAAGACTGAAATTGTCGGCATGAAGAAGTGGCTGCCGCCATGTTGGATTGTTTCGCCAACCTTCGTCTCGCGCAGGAAGTAAGAGGGAAGGAGACCGATCCCCATTATTATTATTATTATTATTATTATTATTATTATTAATATTATTATTATTATCATTATTTTTATTATTATTATTATTATTGTTAATGTTATTGTTATTGTTATTGTTATTGTTAATGTTATTGTTATTGTTATTGTTATTGTTATTGTTATGATCATCTTCATCATCATCATCATCATAATCATCATCATCATTATTATTATTACAATTTCGGAAATAATAATCATAACAATTATTACAATAATAATAATTATTATTATTCTGTTCATTGATTCCCCTTGGGGTTACAAGAACTTCCGTTTCTTCCGTTTTTACATTATATACATTACATTCTTTCTACTATATATACAGCTTATCTCTATGTTCTTAGCCTATCTTATCTTTTCCTACCTTATCCTTAGTTGCCTGCCTTTGCGCTCACTTTTCTCATTTACATTTGCATTTCCTTTGCCACGTGTCTTTTTAATTTTGTTTTGAACTCATGCCTTTGCCCGTCTTATTTTCTCTCTTTATCGCGTTTCTCTCGTTTCCTTCTTATATTCTATTTCTTATGCCATATTTCTCTCTTTCGTCCCTTTTGCCTCTTTACTGTGTTCGCCACTTCTCTCTCTCCACCCTTCTGTTTTGCTACCGCCCTCTTCTTGCTCATTTTTTCCCTCTCCCTTCCCTCTTGTTATTCCATGCTTTGCGATTACCCTCCCTTCTTTTCTCGACTTCCTTTTCCTTTCGTGCTCCGGATGTTCTGTCCACATTCATCCGTACATACGTGCATTCGCCCCCCTTCTCACTCTTCTTCGCTTTCATTCTCTCTTTCTCTTTCTCTTGTTCTCCTTATTCTCTCCACTTCTCGCATCCAATTCTCCCCTTCCCCGTTTTCGTGTAATACATATTGCACACATTCTTGCCAGTTTCCTTTTTCTGTTCCATCATACGTGCATCTTTCCCATACGTGCTCCCAGGTCTCTTCTTCCCTCTCGCACAATCTGCACATTCTTTCGTCTTTTCCTAGCCAGTACCTTGCCTCTTTGACCTCGCTTCCTATTCTGAACCTTGCTACTCTCTTCCACCTGCTTTCTCCCCAACCTTTTCTTAGATACTTTGGCACCCCCTCCCTTTTTATCACTCTATACCATCTGTTGTACCTTGATTCAACAATTTTTTCCTATCTTTCTTCTAACTCGATTTCTCGGTCTATTCTTTCTATTTCTCTATATGACAATTCCCCTCTTTCCCTGGCTCTTATTGCTTACCCTTCATCTATGTTTCTTGTTGCGAAGAAGTCCCTTTTCCCTTTTTCCCACTTCTCGGCCTCTTCTCTTGTTCTTATTCTCTCTTTTATTTCCTGCCAGCATTTCCTCGCTATCTCGCTCCCTTTTCCCTCTTCCAGTTTTACCTCGAAGTTCCAGGCTCTTTTGGCTGCTCTTGTCCTTAGTTTATCTCTCTCTACTTCCTCCCTTACCATGTACCTTGGTGCTTTCCAATCTACTCCAAGTATCCATCTTATATATCGCTCTTGTAGCGCTTCTATTTCTTTCCTTTCTTCCCAGCCCCAGATCTCCGCAGCGTATTCTGCCACCGTCCATACCAGCCTGTCGAATAACCATATTCTTCTTTCCCAGTCCTTGCTGAATCTTCTTTTTCCTATCCCCCAAACTTGTCTCATTGCGATGTTCGCCATTCTAGCTCTCTCTTTTATGTGAGCCTCTTTTCCTCCATTTCTTTGCAGTCGGTATCCCAGGTATGTGAACTCCTTGCTCTCTAAATCCGAATCAGCGGAAATTCCGCTATTACAATCAGTGAACAAAAATTTCACTGAGAATCAGCGAGTTTCGCTGAAGAAACAGCGAAAATCGCTCTAGCGCGCTCGCAGCACTATCTTCCGCCGCTTCTGGTACTACAGCCCTACAGAGCGCAGTCACAGCACGTGTGGTTCCCATTTTCAAGCGTGTGTTTATTGACGGTATTTTTCGCGATAACACGAAAAAGTAAAACGAAGAACACGGAATTTGCCACATCAAAGTGTGAGTGTTATTCATTCAATACGTGGTAAGTACATTTCGATACTTTCTAGCGTCCACACGCCAGTATGTTGTGTCATTGAGGCAAACATAACCTCTATCAATTACCGGCGTATGTTGTGTGTTCTGTGTTTGTAACCCAATTTATTAAATATTATCTTTTTTCAAGCCATAAAAAAAATCCGGTGATGAAGTCGAAAGAGAGCTTCTAGCATTCGGCGTTTCGAGGGAAACAATTCTAATATTGAAATTAGGTGTTGTTTTCTCCCTGCATATCAACTTGACCAATATCATCCTTGACAATGCCTGAGGCAAAGCTGCTCTACTATTGCAGAGGTTCATTGAACCGGGAAAGTTTTTTTTATCGAAAAATAAACAAATATTTGTAGGTTTTTATAATATTGAAATAAATTACTGACCTGTTTGAACGATGAAATTAGGATTTTCCACTTTTTCCACCCCTTCCTTTCATCTGACAACGTGAGATTGATGCATGTGAAATTTTAAAGGTTGTCAATGAGGATTCATTTGGAGGTAGAAATACCCAAAAATAAATCTTAACGATGATGATGATGATGATGATGATGATGATGATGATGATGATGATGATGATGATGATAATAATGATAATAATAATAATAATAATAATAGCATAATAATAGCATTACAACCGCTATGTAATTATTAACGCGGATCCCATATAAATTACCCCCACTTCTTCTACTACTATATTAAAGATGCGATAAATATAAAATTTTCTGTAGAGGGCCTTCTTCATGGGCCGAAACGTAAAAATGTGGAGTTTTTTCTGACCTTGGATACCTAAAAAAGCTTTCCTAATACCGATGATAAGGTCAAGAAAGAAAATCGTTTAATAATAATAATAATAATGATAATAATAACAATGCATTGTCATAACTATTCTTATTCCGAATTATTTCCGTTTGAATTCCCGCTCAGCTGTCATAGCGCTGATCAACAAGGAACGGCGGTTCGTGAAACGCAGGACCGCGAGACGAAGGTTGGCAACAACTGTAAGCTTGGTTCCCGTTGCGCCCGCCCGTCGAAAAAGGAGCGCTGACGGGCCCGACACGCAACGCGAAACGATTCAACATGGCCGCGGCCACTTCTTCATGCCGACAATTTCAGTCTCTTTCTGGAAACAATTCTGAGGCTTCATCGTTGGGTGAAATGAACAAGTTTTGCGATATATGTGAGTGGAATTATATTGACGAGGGTGCTATTGCATTCGTTTTCGCCCTTGTGACGCGTAGTCGGTGATATCAGTGAAAACAAGTTACGCTCTCACGCTTCGCAACACAAAAAAGGCTTATTTTACTCGATTTTGGTGAGATACACGTTCATGCAGCTACCAATTTGATGAAAAATCGTCCAAGGAACCCATTAAACACCCCCCCATTCATATCAGGCTTCATTATTTTTTAAATACGGAAAAGACTGAGCCCAGCATGCCCTTAAGAATTGTAATGAAAGAACGACGTATCCGCCAAACTTATGACCTTTTGCACTTATATTTTTCGATCTCGTAATTTCAATTGATCTATATGTTTCGAACGTTTTCAGAGCGATTGGCGTGAAAAAAAAATTATACGACCTTTTGCCACCAAAATCGCGTTTTTGGCGCTTACGATCTTATGCCATTAGACACGCGAAATGTTTTTGTGATCTACTGTTCGCTTTACATATGAGGGTGAAGTCGAGGAATAGGTTTTATTGATTCCGATCAAATTTTATCGTAGATCGATCGAGATTTCCTATTTGATTTCTTCATATTTTATTATTTTTCACTCATTGCCGTTATATCATGCGTCAATTGGTGAATTTCCACTTTGTCATGATACACATATTTTAGTTTCAGCAAACGTATCAGAAGCGTCTGCCAAATTCGAGGGTAAGTGACCCTCATTCGAAAAATACATCAAGCCTAGCTTGCTTTTCATCCAGCTGTTGTTAGAACTGAGTGAGAGTCGAAGACGACTTAATCATAACCTCTGTATATTCCAATTTCAGAATTACTCCACCCAGTAAAATCCAAAGTCATGGCCGATTTGGACCGTAGTATAGCGAAAGCCGGACGTGAGTTGAAGACGATTGTGCCCATCTGGAATATCGCGCATCAAGCACTTGAAAATTGTCTAAATTATTGAGGTATCTTTTAATTTCCAGCTCCCAACACTGAGTTCAGAGTTACTATGACCAAAATAACTCAATCAATGATCGCAGTAAAGCTCGAAATCGATGAGATTTTGTATGCTGCTTTCAAGCTTGCCAAAAGTAAGTTGAAAACAATCGTACGATTAGAAATATAATTGTCATACTGAGATCTGTCGTTTGCTACAAACCAAATTCCAATTAGGCTTTCATAAATTGATCTATTTCCTTAGCCTCCAGTTAGGCAAACGTATTTGATACTCAACATTCGATCCCTGATTTCAATTGCACCACCAGTTTAGTACTACTGAACTACGATCTTATTGTGACTTTTTATACTATTTCGTACATCAACTAAAATATGATGATTTCTTAAATTATTTTTTCCATGCGTTCTGGTGATTGGCAATAAATCGTGATTTCACTTTCTCAGGTACATCTTCATCATCAGGGCCGGACCTACATTTGGGCAAGCGGGGCCGCCCGATCCGAGAGGGCCCCCTGGCAGGGGATGAAAAGAGAAGAAGATTTTAAAAAATGCTGTGAGTTCTTGCCTTCATCTATTCTATATTCACACCATAAGTAATTCCTAAAGGGGGGCCCCCAATTTTGTTTTGCCCCGGGGCCCCCTCAATCCAAGTCCCGGCGCTGTTCATCATCCTTTGATTGGGGCATTGATGATCTTTCGCTCCGTGACATTAAGCTTGCTCTGCCGGTGCTTTTTCCGCATATCTTGGCGTTGTTCAACCACTCGCTCAATACTGCAACTTTTCCGGATTTCTGGAAACGTGCAAGGGTCCTGCCCCTTGGTAAAGTCAAATCGCCAACATCGCTTCAGCAAGTACGGCCTATTTCTATCTTATGCTTCCTCTCTAAGGTTCTTGAACGCATTGTCCTGCTGCAGCTATCGGCCTACCTTGAAGACAGGGGCTTGCTGGACTCCAGGCAGTCTGGTTTTCGCCCTGGCTTTAGCACGCAGACAGCCCTTCTCAGGCTCACTGAAGACGTCCGCAGGGCTGTAGATGGTCGCAGGCTAACACTTCTTGTCCTGTTCGATTTTAGTAAGGCGTTTGACAAGATTCCGCACGCTCGTCTGCTTGCTAAACTTCTGCAGCTCGGTTTATCCCAGCATGCTCTTGGATGGGTCGCGTCCTACTTACAGGGCAGGTCGCAGGCGGTTGTCGGCTCGGGTGGTGAGCTCTCTTCTTGGGCTACTCTGGATTTGGGGGTGCCACAGGGCTCCGTTTTGGGTCCCTTGTTGTTCTCCCTTTTTGTCAACGACATCTCTGGCAATTTAAAACACTCAAACCATCTCGTTTATGCTGATGACCTCCAGATTTACCTGCATTTCCATCCCGCTGATATTGTTGGAGCCGTCGCTAGGATGAACTCAGATGTCGACGCGGTGCTGAACTGGTCCAGGAGCTCTGATCTTAGTCTTAATGTGGCCAAAACCTACGTTATGGTTTTGGGTAGCAGCGCTTATGTGTCCAGGCTTGAATTCGAAAACCTCCCAAAGGTTTTCCTGGATGGCTCTCCACTACCCTTCGTAGACTCCATCAGGAACCTCGGCCTTATGCTCGACAGCAAGCTATCGTGGACGGCCCATGTTAACTCCATCTCTAAACGTGTTCATGGCACGCTCAGACAGCTCTCTGCGTCACGACGTCTACTCGGTCCTGCTTTGCGAAAAAATCTTGTAGTCACCCTAGTTTTTCCGTTTTTTGACTACTGTAGTGTTGCGTTCTGTGATCTGTCAGGAGTTCTCGATACCAAGCTTCAGCGACTCCTTAACACCTGTGTCCGTTTCGTGAGCGGTGTGGCGCGAGATGAGCACATTTCGCCTTTCCGTAGAAGCTTAGGGTGGTTGACGACCAAGGACAGGAGACTCTATTTTCTCCTAGTCACCTTATTTAACATCACGCGTTGTGGTCGCCCTGCGTATCTGCGAGAGCTTGTCTCTGACTACGTTCCGACCCGAAGTGTCGCGGCTCGTGGTCGGCAGCCTGATTTTGCCGTGCCGTTTGCGCGGACGGAGGCCTTTAATAAATCTTTCGCGGTCACAAGCGTTCGAGCCTGGGAATCTCTTCCGGCGTCGTTGCGTGAGGCCCCCTCCATTGTCTCTTTCAAGCACGGCCTCTATAAACATCTTTTTAACACAGAGCATGATAGGCTGTGAGTCTTTCCGTTTTTAATTTATGATTCTATTAGCTTTCTGTTTTCTTTTTACTTATCTTTAGTTATGTTATACAGTTAGGGTTATGTTTAGTTACTCTTAAGCCTGATTTTGTATTATAATGGCTGCTGCTGTATTTTCTTGCTGGGCACAGAGCAATTATTTGTAATGCTCTGTGTTCTTTCTTCTTTCTTCTTTCTTTTTCTTTCTCTCTGTCTTGTCTAATATTGTTATAGACATAATAAATACATCTATCTATCTATCTATCATAAATCACATGCTAGTCCAGCTGAACCGAGTCAGCGGAAGAGACTATTGGCGAGTGTCGTCGACAGTATCACGTGATACGAAGATGCTGAATATATTAATCTACGAATTTTGGTGAATCAATTCGCAGGCCACTTCTTAGCAGCTATCGCGGAGCGGAATATTCGGAACCGCTTGTGCTCATCTGAAGAACTTTTTGTGGAGGAACGGAAATCATTTGCTGTACGAGAGACTACCACTTTCTTCCAGTACGTCTTCCAATTGATTACTGAATATGTATATACCAGTGATAATAATTCATAGCTGCATAAGATTGTGAGCAATAAAAATCAATTTCGAAAATATTCGTTCGCTGTATCGTATAAATTTTCCATTTCCCAACACAGATTCCGAATACAAAAGAATAAAATTCAGAGGCCCTTATAAAAACGATTACTTTTTCCTTCCGAGTCACGTGACATGTGAAAAGGTTTTTTTATTTGCAACACCTGCATGAAAAGTTTGATTCCATTCGGACCGCTAAACCGATTTGGATGAAATTTGCAAGGCATACTGTTCTTATTCCGAGGCTGTGACAATAAAGTTTTCAAACGTCGCTCGCTAACAATGTTTCAATACAAAATACCGTGAGGAATATTACGATACAGATAATTAGTCACTGATTATCCGAAAATAGTGATTCAAAAACCGAAAGACGTTCAGAATGATATCCAAACGAGAAGAGTCGGTGCCTCCCCCGTGCGCACCCCTTCCATGGTTAAAGGTGAAAAGACATGATATGATTTTTCCGCTGAAAATTAAGTCACCTTATGGCATCAACGGGCCTTCGATAATCTTCAGTCATTTCGTATCTAGATATTATAGTATAGAGGACATTCAATGACGGGATTCGCTTACCCCGATTGTCGAGTCTAGTTCACATTGTATTGACGCAAGTACTTGAATCGTTAATTCGTGATCACTTCTGAATATTTAATAAAGTTTTATCATCGCCTGTACCCTATTGATATAGATGTGCATCGTGGACTACGAATACCTAAATTCAAATACTATTTTGTTCGGAGGTGGATGCCTAATTGGCGTTCACATAATCTGAATGTAACAAAAATTTCTTTACGTTCATCGTTCTTTGTCACATTTTGTGCATTTTTTTTTTTTTCACTTGCATTCGCTCAAAATCCGAAGAGAGATTTCAATAATTCAAAAAATCAACCGAATGACGCACATTGTCTTGAAAATCGGAAAAACTCACTTTGTTAAAAATGAAACTACTTTCCCCAATAAATATTTTACACCGTATGTAGGATGATATGACTCATAGGTTCTGTGAGTTTCATTGCTGCTGAAGCATCGCCTCATACTGAAAAAAATATATTTTACAAGTGACTGTATGGAATCCGTCAATTTCTGTATTGGTTTCAACATTTTTGGCACTTTTGAGCATCTTTTGAAGAGATCGTTCAGAAGATTATCGGTTCAATTTGCTTTATCCTCAAATTTCCCACTCTTCGTAATTTCCAAGTTCCTAAGTTAGTATCATCCCTTCTGACGTCACGATCACTTTGCCAATAGATTTTACAATTTCATGTCATATTTCATTGTAACATTGTAAAATATGTTCGTGATAAGAATAAAATGAATATCACTCAAGTTCTCTTTATTGCATCATTTATTCACTTTGATAAAGCTTTTTTTTTTTGACAATTCAACAGATTTCGAAATTCCATTGCCCCATGGCCTTCGTAATTATAATTAACTGCCTGAAAAAAAAAACACATTATAATTACGAAGGCCATGGGGCAACGGAGTTTCAAAATCTGTTGAATTGTAGCAAAATAATAATAGTAATAATAATAATAATAATAATACTAATCCCCGATCACGGACGTTCCCCCGGAGCTGACTGGCCGGCAAAGGGTGGAAAGACTGGTGACGAGACGGCCAAACTGACGACACGCCTGTGCAACAGCACAATGCCAAAACGACGACCCGGACGAAACAGACAACCACAATACTGGTGGATGGACGAAATAGCTGAGCTGCGGAACAGTTGCCTGGCGAAACGGAGACGGATGACAAGAGCTGACGAACGCTATCAGAGACAGCAAAGCGCGATGCTGGAAGAAGCTCTGCGAGGAGGTGGACCGGGATCCCTGGGGTGCGGGCTACAAGATCGTAACCGGTAGGCTAGGGGCCCCGGATCCCACCGGAACTGAAAGACGCTGAAACCGCAGAACGGATTGTCGACGGACTGTTCCCGACACACCCGACACGGACGGACGCGGCGAACGACGACGAGACGGCGGCGACCCCCGTCTTCACCGCTGAGGCGCTCGTCAGAGCGACCAAGGCGATGAGGACGGGTAAGGCGCCAGGGCCTGACGGGATACAACACGTGCCTAACGACAGAGACCTTCAGTGACCGGTGGAAGGAGGCGAGGCTGGTCCTTATCCCTAAGGGTAAGGACGACCCCAGCACGCCGTCGGCCTATCGGCCGCTGAGCTTACTGAACACGACAGGGAAACTGTACGAACAGCTACTGCGACCACAACTAACGGACGCAATACAGAACGGGGGAGGCCTTTCGGACAATCAGTTCGGCTTCCGGAGGGGCCGATCAACAATTGGAGCGATTTTTTTGTCACTCTGTAGAGGTCGCCAAAGTTGGAACATTGGTTTCCCATTTTGACGCTTTTTCATTAAAAATGCAATAACTTTCGAAAAAATGGCCGACGCTTCAATTTTCTAAAAATGGCAGAAAGTTGACACTTTGGGGCGTATTCCAGTTTTTGAAAATTCGTCCTACGACCATTTTCGACCGAGAAATCATTTTTTGAATCTCGAAAATTTTTAGGCCCGACATTGGGTGATCCTTTAATTTTGTGGAGGAGTGTATATTATAACCTGCATGAGAATTTGCCAGATTTCTGACCGTACGATTAGCCTTTGCTCCCTTGTTGACCGGAACCCCGAATTAGGCTGATGGAAATAAATTTGAACCACCGCGATGAAAACAGTCGGAATTATTTTCAACCCGGCCGAATTTATACAAAATTCATCAAATTTCATCGGGACTGTTATTGCTAATTAGATTCGATTTCCGTTCTCTGATTATAGCACTACGTGAAATTGATTTCGTGACTGATTGTAAAGTTCTAAGTAAACGCGGAACAACAGTACAATGTAGTATTTATCATCGACAACTGTACGTAAATGTCCTGCACTCCATTATGCCAGTGTGACCTATGATCAATTGATATATCATCATAGCTCTCATAATGATCAAAACAACCAGAAGTACCACCTGCGATGATCATTTCATTTGGCAAATGCACGCATTCAATCATGATGCTAATTCATCATCTGACCGAAACAATCTAACATCGATTTCGTGATTGCCTGAAGAAAGCGAAATGCACTTCATTCAACATCCTACCGCAATATTAGCAACTTAGCTTCGTATTAAAAATGTTTCCATTCTCGGGGTAATAGTACACTACTGGTTTCGTATACGTCTCGATAGCAAACGTCACGAAAATATGTCACACGAAAGCGTTACACTGGTTGAGCACCACTGGGGACGAATTTCGAAAAATAGCTTCTTAGTGCGTGTTTACAAAGGGAATGGAACATGTTGCCCAAATTTCCGGGTTCTAGGTCTAGGGGTATGGGCTGGGCGTTGATGCTACTTGTTCATTTATAGATATACATATATAATGTGATATTTGGAGGGTGGAAGTTTTCTTATCGAGCAAATAACACACGAAGTGTTTCTCTGAAATAACAAAGATTTTATTGTTTTATACAATATTTACAATGGAATAACTTAAAATAACATTAAATCCTACCTGAAATAACAAAGAAACAACATTCAAAGCTGTTACTCGCAATGATGTTTCTCGATTCCTTTTACAAACTTTCACATGTGCGCTTTGTGGCTTTCTTTATCGTTCTGACGCCACATTGGTTCCCTCTATTCTCTCCCGAGCAGTCGGAAGTCTGCTTTACCGACCTGGCTTACGCGGTAATTTCAATTAGACAATCCTTACATATGTATGTATATAGATAGATAGATAGATAGATAGATAGATAGATAGATGGATATATGGATAGATGGATAGATGGATAGATGGATAGATGGATAGATGGATAGATGGATAGATGGATAGATGGATATATGAATAGATGGATAGATGGATAGATGGATAGATTAGATTAGATTGGATTTATTATGCCGTAGCCCAAGAGGCCAAGGGGCAAATGAAATAGTACAATAGCAATAAATAGATACAATACATAGAATGATACATTGCAGAATAAAGCAGTAAAAGATATGGTGTAACAGAATAATACAGTGTAAATTAAGGAAATAGTAGTAGTGTGGTGTAACAGAACAGTATAATGTAAATTAGGAGACAGCAGTAAATGCCTAAGGCAAGTAATGAGTGTGAGTAATACAGCAGACATTATATGAGTCGAACTATCCTAAAAATAATAAATAAATAAAAATAAAAATAAAGTGCAACGAGATTGAATTGCAGGTAGATATTGATAAGTAGCTACATGCAACTAAAAATTAGACATACGCATAAATGCAGGGTGCAAGGGTGCGAAATAAATAGACAAGGTTAACAGCAACGTAATATAAATAGAAAGAGACACACTAATGATCAGGGACCGCAGGGTGCAGGACGCCTAGGATAGATGGATAGATGGATAGATGGATAGATGGATAGATGGATAGATGGATAGATGGATAGATGGATAGATGGATAGATGGATAGATAGATAGATAGAATCACGAAAATCTGCAGTCCGGATGAATAAGTCACCTTTTCGATGTGAACAGATTGAAAAATCAGTTTTCGATTTTTTCAACAATGGCGAACCTTTGCGAAGAATCTGAAAAAAAATCTTTTTTCAGATTTTTTCAGATTTCGCAGTGAAAATGGCGCAAATAACGAAAAAAAAAAATACAACCGAAAAATAAAGTTTTCTTAGGTTCCAAGCGTAAGAGTGAGGGTAGGAGGTTTTGACAAAGCGCTTTAATTTGGCTCATAGTGAGTCCAAGTCGGTTTCGGGGCACATTTCAATGGAACCCCGGCTATGCCCTTTTTAGTTTTAACCGTTTGTTCCTATGAATATTACAAACGCCTATGAGAATACATCCACCGATCCTCTCCAAACAAAACACGGGTATCGTACATCCAAAAAGTAGATTTTTGAGACCCAGCCGATCGTGGAGGATTCAATCTTTCTCTGACTCTGTACCTACAATCATAATTGAAAAAGCGTTTCTCAGTGCCTATAAATATTCGTGTTCAGCTAAAGTTAGCTAAACGACCACTCCCGGTGCACCTAAATTTCTATTTCAATGAATTCTTTCGTCAAGAAGCTTTCTGCAAGTAGTTAAATTAAAAATATCAATCTCCATCTTCATATTCATTAGTTCATATTTATCACCATTATTCTTTGACAGGTATCGACGCGGCAGTAGCGTCCGATTTCATAGTTTACCAGACAAAATCATCTTTGTAAACCAATATACTTTTATAGAGAGACTTTCTAATTGGTTGACATACTTTTGTCGGTGATTATCAAATTAATGTACTTGGCAAGAGGTTTTTTGCACCAGGGGTATGATATTGTCAATCAGGAATACCCCTAATCTAGACTCTGATGCCTAACACGAATATTTATAGGTAGCTATTAAGAAACTATTTTTCAATTATGATTGTAGGTAAAGTCATAGAAAGATTGAATCCCCCACGATCGGCTGAGTCTTAAGAGCATGCTGGAGTCAGACTTTACCCACCGTACCCGGTTTTCACTTGTTTTCACTGATATCAAAGCCTACGCGTCACGAACGCGAAAAAGAAGTGGTGAGCGCAATTCTATATTGAATTCCGAAGATTTATATTGCAAAACTTCTTTATTTCGTGCACTAATAGAGACAGGATATGGTATTCTGCATAAAATGATGATTGTCGATGTCAACTGGTGGTCGCGGCCATATTGGGCGTTTCGCCCGTTGGCCGTAGAGCCAGACGTAGCGCTGCGTTCGCTATATTTCCGAAGCACCCTAGAGATGGTGTGGCGCGTAAATATAATCGTGCGGATAACGTCAGGGACCGGTTCAAAATTATGAAAACGTCTACTTATGGTAACGCAACGATTGCTTCAACAATGGGGCAGGTGCATAAAAGTAATATAACGTATCCCGATTGTCCCCTTTTTATTTCCTTTTCCTCCAGAAACTATTTGAACGTCACAAAACAAGGGACTCATCAAACTTTTATTAAATTATCATTATTATTATTATTATTATTATTATTATTATTATTATTATTATTATTATTATTATTATTATTATTATTATTATTATTATCATTATTATTATTATTATTATTATTATTTTTACAATTCAACAGATTTTGAAACTCCGTTGCCTCATGGCCTTCGTAATTATAATGGTTTTTTTTTTTAGCTATGAGTTATAATTACGAAGGCCATGGGGCAACGGAATTTCGAAATCTGTTGAATTGGCAAAAAAAAAGCGTTATCAAAGTGAATAAATGATGCAATAAAGAGAACTCGAGTGATATTAATTTTATCTTCATCGTGGGAAAATTGGGTTTCTTATTTTTATATTTTTTTTTCCAATTCAACAGATTTGCCTTTTTTTTAATTATCATTATTATTATTATTATTATTTTTTTTTACAATTCAACAGATTTTGAAACTCCGTTGCCCCATGGCCTTCGTAATTATAACTCACAGCTAGAAAAAAACCATTATAATTGTTTTTAACATTTAACATCTAATTTTTAGATAATTGTTATTTTCTTTTTTTTTGTATTCTATTTTTATCTGTTTTCTGTATTTGTTTGTTTGATTTTAAGTTATATTTTTGTTTCTTTTTCTTATTATGTGTAGCCAAGCTCCTGCGCACAGAGGTTTTCTCCCTCTCCGCAGGCTATATTTCTGTACCTCTAACTCTTATTTTTTGAGGGCGAAATGTAATTACGGCTTGTATCAATAAATAAATAAATGAATAAATAATTACGAAGGCCATGGGGTAACGGGGTTTCAAAATCTGTTGAATTGGCAAAAAAAAAAATTGTTCCGTATTGTACGCTTGAATGTGTGTATGAGCGACTGGCTGAGCCTGGAAGGCGTGTGCGTGGGTGTATGTACCTGGCTCTAGTCAGTACCAACTCAGAGTTCACCACGAACCATCGTATGACTCTAGCCATTCGGCTCTCATTATAAAGACGTAAACAAAGATTGCGTCAATACAATTTGATAATATCGGTTTAACTCGATCTAATCGGTTCAAATTTATAAGATTCCTTAGTTACTAAGTTCCTGGAAAATAAATCGTGTCGTAAAGTGTGAAACCAAATTACGTTGCAAATTAATCACCCGTCCCACACGTGCCACAAGTGCCTCCCAGTGTCCTTGTAGTACTAGAATCCGAACTATACGCTACATTATTTGGTCCTTCGAGCCGGATTCGTGTGTGGACTAGTCTGGATTACGTGCAAAATCAAGTGGTCGACCGAAATAAAGCATTGTTTCATCGATTACGCAGCTAAAAGGTGTTTACACGTGAGTGCAGTGATATACTGTAACGACAAATTCAAAGAGACAATTGCAAGATGGCCGTCTTCATCTAGGAACCGGCTAATTTACAACGTGCTCACCTATCACGCCATAGGTGTAGCGCGCGCACTTCTGCATGCCCCTACTCTTCAAAACCTCGATATCGATCTGCTGATCGATACGCATCAATAACTAATAAGCCACGCAGTCGGCACTATCCTTGCGTCACCGTTGTTGCGCAGGAGGTAACGAGAGAAGGAGCGAGTAGCGGGAGAGATACAGAGTAAGCAGTTACGCCTACGCTCCCCACTCCCCAGCGCTAAGATTCAAATTAGACAGCGAGAATGCCTAATACCGCGCTGGTGAACGAGGCTCTCCAACGGTTTGATGACAATCACCGACGCATCGCCAACTCGATCGCCAATTACAACAAGTTGGGAAGAGCCAACCAGAGTCAGGCTGTCACAGAAGGTCGGCTCCGATTACTCGATAAGTACTGGACCGATATACAGCAAGCATCGACTCAAGTAGAATTATATGCGACGCAGGATGATCGAGAGGCGCTAGACTTTTTCTCTTCTTCCCTACTGGAGAAAGCAGAAGACAGCTACGTAGCCGCCTACGATTACTTCCAAGAAAAACTGGCAAGCTATGTACCAGCCGGCGGGAACAACGGATCAACCAGAACCTCCGCCGCTGGACCTGCTGCCGCTGCCGTCCACATCGCTTCTGAATTCAAACTCCCAACGATAAGTGTACCCACCTTTTCTGGTATATTGACCGATTGGATTACTTTTCGCGATTTATTTACGTCGTTAATTACTTCGCGAGCTGGCTTATCCAGTGTCCAAAAGCTACATTATTTGTTGTCGGTTGTCACTGGCGATGCATCCAAGCTGATCTCGCACATTTCTTTATCCGATGCTAATTTTGACATTGCTTGGAAGATCCTCAAGGATCACTATGAGAATCAGCGAAGTATAGTTAATGCACATCTGACTAGCTTCTTTGCGATAAAACCTGTCGCTCCCAATGATGCCGTAACCGGGTTAAAACAGTTACGCGCGAGTTCTTCTGAATCAATAAATGCACTAAAGGCGTTGCAACGCCCGGTAGAGGAATGGAATGACATAGTAGTATTTTCTCTAGTTCAAAAATTCGATAAATACACTCGAAGAGAGTGGGAGGTGCACTTGGGGGATGACAGCGATTATCCAAAACTAGACAAATTGAATAAATTCTTAGACACTAGAATCAGATCCTTAGAGGCCACCGCCTCAGCCCAGCCTACCGAAAAGGCACCAGAAACATCTGGAAAGAAAGAAAATAAAACTAATTCTAAGTCGTGGCGATCTCACCACGGGACAGCAACCGACCCATGCGCATACTGCTCGGATTCCCATAAGATCGCTCAGTGTGAGAAATTCAAGGCAAAGTCTGTTTCCGAACGCCAGAAGTATGCGTGTCAAAATTATCTCTGTGGAAACTGCCTCTCCAGAGGTCATGTTATCTCCGATTGCCGCAGCACGTTCAATTGTTTTCACTGTAAACGGCGTCATCATTCGCTGCTGCATGATTACAGAAGCGATCGTGGCCAACCGACCACCCAGCCTCCTCCTACTCCAAATTCCAGCTCTTCCCTCGCTAAACCAGCGGCTCCCGCTTCCGACTTCAAGCCGACTACATCTGAACATGACAATTCGAATGCAACGCACGCGCATGTTGCAACTCAAGCCAATGTTCCGCAGCAAACGGTTTTGCTCGCCACTGCTTGGGTCCACCTCGAGTCGGAGCAAGGACGATACATACAAGCTCGTGCTTTAATCGATCCAGGATCCGATGCTAGCTTCATATCCGAGAATCTAGCTCAATGCCTGCGACTTCGCCGCGAAACTACGAACGCTTACGTAACCGGTGTTGGCGGTCGTGCCGTAAATACCGTAAGGGCTACGGTTCCCTTGATCGTTAGTTCAGTACAAGACCCGACAAAACATAGGTTGGAACTGCAAGCCCTCGTGCTACCAAAAATAACCGCCTATGTCCCGACCAAAGTACCATTTGACATGGCACTAACCAGAGGTTTGACGTTGGCCGATCCCGAGCCCACTTCATCCTCCCCGATAGAACTCTTGTTGGGCGCGGACTTGTATGCCGGAATTATACTTGAAGGGATACACAAGGAGGCCTCTGACCGACTGATCCTCCAAAATACTATTTTTGGATGGATCATTTCCGGAACATATTCTAATACCAACCCGCACAATCGAAATATTCATACTCATCATGCGAGCGCGCAAGATATCACTTCAGAGCTACTTAAGTTCTTCGAAACGGAAGAGGTACCGTCTCGAAAGTTGTTCACACCCGCTGAGAATCAATGCGAAAACCACTTTCAAAGCACGCATTATCGCACACCCGAAAACAAGGACGTCCATGAAAGAAGGTACGTAGTGCGCTTGCCGTTCAAGTCTAACCCTCCAATAGCGATTGGAAACACGGAAACTCGCGCTCTCGCCTCCTTTCGACATCTCGAGAAGAGATTACAACGCGACGCGGAGTTAAGCCAACAATATTCTGCTTTTCTGCTCGACTATGAAAATTCCAAACACATGACATTATTTCAGAGTGACGCAGAGAATACGCAAACCGTATACCTGCCCCACCATCCTGTCATGAAAGATAGTGTAACTACTAAGGTCCGCGTAGTATTCAATGCGTCCGCACTCTCAAGCAATGGATCATCCCTCAATGACCATTTGCTACCCGGACCGAATCTACAGCCGGAACTGATATCCGTTATTCTCAACTGGCGAATGTTCCGGTACGTCTTCATTGCCGACATCGCTCAAATGTTCCGCCAAATATTGGTAGACCCTAGAGACCGTTCGTATCAAATGATATTCTGGCGACCCTCCCCAGAGGAGGAAGTCCATCCCTACGTTCTGACTACCGTGACGTACGGCACCGCTTGTGCGCCATTTCTAGCACAACGGGTACTACTACAAGTAGCAGAAGACGAGGGATCCGATTTTCCTCTAGCCATACCGATTCTTAAACGACACCGGTACATGGACGACCTGATGTTCGGCGACGACTCTAGAGAAAAGGCAATGGCAAAACGAATTCAAGTCACGGAGTGCCTTTCCCGTGCGGGATTCCCCCTGCGAAAATGGGCCAGTAACGACCCAACGCTGCTAGCAGGGATCGATGCTGTGAACCATGGGCTCGCGCTAAGTTTACCTTTAGAAGAAGGAAGCCAGTTGAAGGTATTAGGCCTAAGCTGGCAGCCGAGTAGTGACTCGTTTCACATCGTTGCACTATCCCCGACTACGACGCTTCCGACGAAGCGACAAATCCTCTCTCTCGTCGCGCGGTGTTACGACCCATTGGGCTGGCTAGCCCCGGTGGTGGTCGGCCCCAAAATTCTAGTGCAAAGATTATGGTTTCTCAAAATTGGTTGGGATGAACCAGCTCCCGAGTCAATAGCAATTGACTGGCGACTGTTTTGTGAACAATTGCCTCGACTGAACAATATTTCTATCCCTCGCTACACAGCGAGCGATACCCCAAGCGTAGTTCAAGTTCACGGCTTTTGTGACGCGTCCGAGCGAGCGTATGCGGCAGTAGCATATTTGCTCGTTCAATCCGCTCAGTCTGAGACCAAAGTAAGTCTCATGCTTGCAAAAACGAGAGTAGCTCCCCTCAAGACATTAACGATACCCAGGCTCGAGTTGTGCGCAGCTGTATTGTTAACTAGGTGTCTCTCTATTCTTCTTGCATCCATCTCAGCCCCAATTGACTCGATCACATGTTGGAGCGACTCAAGTGTCGTGCTCTGTTGGCTCAAAAGACCTCCAGCAAGCCTCAAAGCGTTCACCGCACATCGAATCGCAGAAATCCAAACCCAGCTGCCCCAAGCAAACTGGAAGCACGTACCGTCGGAAGAAAACCCTGCGGACTGTGCATCCCGCGGTCTAACTCCCGAAGAATTAAAAGATCATCCACTATGGTGGCATGGTCCACACTGGCTAACGAGCGAACCGAGCTCCTGGCCAAATCAAGACTTCCTTGATTCAGCCTCGACCGATGTCGATGCTAAAATTACTACACATTCCCATCTTCAAACGCGTGCCCAAGGTCCAGAAAGCAATCGCTTCGAGCAACTTTCTCAAGACGTTGCTACGTGGTCTCGACTACTGCGAGTCACCGCATACGTCTTCCGATTTATCGCGCGAACTCGAAAGACTGTACCGATTCCCTCCGACCTTGTCTTGCGCGTCGAGGAGGTTCGTACGGCTGAATTCTTCTGGCTCCAACGTGCGCAGAAGGAAATATTTCCCTCAGAGCTGGCCGCTTGCGCTAGAGGATTACCGGTTCCGTTCAAAAGTAAGTTGAAAAGCTTAGACCCATACGTAGACGAAACCGGACTTATGCGCATAGGCGGCCGCTTACAACAAGCCGATCTTCCAACCGGCCAAAAGCACCCGGTAATTTTATCGAATCATCGAGTCACGCAGCTATTGATAGCGCATGCTCACCGTGTAACACTTCATGGTGGAGTACAGCTTATGCTCAGAGTTTTGCGAGAAAACTACTGGGTTCTTCGAGCGCGAAACCTCGTACGAGGCGTCTTGCATAACTGCGTTCAATGCACGCGGGAGCGAGCCGAGACTCGCACGCAATTTATGGCGAATCTGCCTAAAGCTCGGATCGTTCGATCGCGCCCGTTTTCACACAGCGGCGTGGATTACGCTGGCCCATTCCTCGTTAGAGATTCGGCCGGACGAGGTCGACTCAGTCATAAGGCGTATATCGCACTATTCGTTTGTTTGGCCACCCGAGCCATCCACCTCGAACTTGTGCATGATTATAGCTCCACTGCATTCCTAGCAGCCTTTCAGCGCTTTGCTTCCCGTCGCGGACTCCCGAGTAATATGTATTCCGACAATGGTACTACGTTTCAGGGAACCGAAAGAGAATTACGCGAAGCGTTTCGCCAAGTTCTCAAGGAAGTAGACTTTAGGAATGTCTTTGCAACAGACCAAGTGTCCTGGCAATTCTTACCCCCGGCTGCCCCACATTTCGGCGGATTGTGGGAAGCGGGGGTCAAAAGCGTGAAGCATCACCTCAAAAGAATCCTCAAAACCTCCACTCCTACCATAGAGGAGTTCACCACCCTTCTATGCAACATAGAAGCTTGCTTAAACTCTCGACCTATCGCTGCATTGAGCGATGATCCCTCGTCCTATGACGCCTTAACTCCCGGACATTTTCTAATTGGCGCGCCCTTGAAAAGTGTTCCACAACCATCGACTCTCCACCTGAAGGAGAATAGGTTGGATCGTTGGCAGGGCATGCTACGAAAGTTAGAAGAATTCTGGCAAATCTGGTCGTCAGATTACATAAATTCGCTGCAGCAGAGAATGAAGTGGCAATCGCGGGAACCTAACATTCAGGTCGGCGACCTCGTACTGCTTCGGAATGAGAATTTGCCTCCTTCTAAATGGAATCTAGCCCGTGTATTAGAGTGCTTTCCGGATCGAGAAAACCTGGTACGTTCCGTTCGAGTGAAAACGGCCAATTCGGAATATATTCGACCCATAGTGAAGCTCTGCAAGCTCCCAGTTCAGATAGAAGCTGAGTCTCAAGCGACTGAGTCGGTTGCTGCTGCCCAAACCTAAGTTAAGTTTCTACCCCGCAAGCAAACTATGCGAGATATTTACAGTTATCTATAGGTGCTATTTGTAAGTTCCTACTGTTAGTTATAAGTAATCTTAAGTTCACTCGCGAAGAGTAATCCAATCTGCAGATTATGTATCGTGGAATGTTACAAGTGATCCAATGGCCTCTGAATCTACCAATGAAAAATGTGAATATTCATAATGTAATTTAAGTACTAATATCTTAGGCTAAGTAGATGATTGCCGTCAGTCACAAAGAAATAAGATATACTGTGTTTTCTAGGCTAGTTATGAGTGCAAGGCGTTGAGCCCTACGATTAAAGACTTTGAAACCCACTGTGTTTCAACCCGGGCGGAATGTTCCGTATTGTACGCTTGAATGTGTGTATGAGCGACTGGCTGAGCCTGGAAGGCGTGTGCGTGGGTGTATGTACCTGGCTCTAGTCAGTACCAACTCAGAGTTCACCACGAACCATCGTATGACTCTAGCCATTCGGCTCTCATTATAAAGACGTAAACAAAGATTGCGTCAATACAATTTGATAATATCGGTTTAACTCGATCTAATCGGTTCAAATTTATAAGATTCCTTAGTTACTAAGTTCCTGGAAAATAAATCGTGTCGTAAAGTGTGAAACCAAATTACGTTGCAAATTAATCACCCGTCCCACACGTGCCACAAGTGCCTCCCAGTGTCCTTGTAGTACTAGAATCCGAACTATACGCTACAAAAATAAAAAAAAAAAAAAAAAAAAAAGAATAATAATAATATTAATAATAATAGTGATAATTGAAAAACAGTTTGATAAGTCCCTTGTTTTGTGAAGTTCAAATGGTTTCTGGAGGAAAAGGAAATAAAAAGGACAGGGGACAATCGGGATACGTGATATTACTTGTATGCACTTGCCCCATTGTTGAAGCAATCGTTGCGTTACCATAATTAGACGTTTTCATAATTTTGAACCGGTCCCTGACGTTATCCGCACGATTATATTTACGCGCCACACCATCTCTAGGGCGCTCCGGAAATATAGCGAACGCAGCGCTACGTCTGGCTCTACGGCCAACGGGCGAAACGCCCAATATGGCCGCGACCACCAGTTGACATCGACAATTATCATTTTATGGAGAATACCATATCCTGTCTCGATTAGTGCATGAAATAAAGAAGTTTTGCAATATAAATCTTCGGAATTCAATATAGAATTGCGCTCACCAATTCTTTTTCGCGTTCGTGACGCGTAGGCTTTGATATCGGTAAAAACAAGTGAAAACCGGGTACGGTGGGTAAAGCCTGACTCCAGCATGCTCTGTTGTCGACGTGGTAGGGGGTCTCTCTACTGTGTATAAATACGACGGATCGGATGAATTCTAATCAGAAACCTATTTCTAACGAAGTAAGTGGCTACCTTCAACATGAACAAGATCGTCTGTCTTCTCGTCGCCTCGTTGGTGTGCGTGGGTGTTGCCAGCGGTAAGTTGCAGATACTGATCTATTTTCCAATACAACGAAACCTCACTCATACTTATTTCAATCGAGTACGCTAGAAAATACATACGGGGCATTCCACGCCAACTCGACCAGTGTTAAGCCCCGACAAGCTCAAAATCATTCCATGTTTTTTTCTAACATACTACTCAATCAAAAACGCGTCCTAAATTTTTTTCAGATTTCTTTTTTCTTTTATCAAACCGTTAGTTTGGTATTACTTTCTGAAGTTGATTGAGAATGCCGTCTTCTTAGAAATCTGAAGAAATTCTCAAAAATCCAGTGGATGACATAAAACAGCCCCCGTTTAGGAAAACGTGGGCCGAATTTTTTCTCTCTTTTTTTTCCCCTCAATTCGGGATTTTCTCATTTCAAAAACTGATGTGAACACAGGATCAAATAGTAAGCGACGAATAAGGGTAATAAATGGTGAAACCGAACGTTTCCGAGTAAATTGAACCTTGTTTGACGCTTGAAATTTGATACTGTGTTAGATAATTTCAGTTTCAAAAATGAGAAATCTCCGAATTGAGTGAAGAAAAAAAAAGAAAAAAAATTCGGCCCACGTTTTCCTAAACGGGAGCTGTTTTATGTCATCCACTGGATTTTTGAGAATTTTTCAGATTTTTAAAAAGGGGCATTCTCAATCAACTTCAAAAATTCATAACAAATTAACGGTTTGTCAAAAAAATGAAAAAATAAAATTAGGACGCGTTTATTACTGAGTAGAATGTTAGAAAAATACATGGGATGATTTTGAGATGGTCGGGGTTCATTACTGGTTGAGTTGACGTGGAGTGCCCCATACATATACGTGAGAATAACGTGAAAAAAAAAAAAAAACTAATCGAGAGTCAAGTGGTTCGATATCTTCTACGTCAGCATTGCAATTATTCAGAGACATCATCCACAGGTGAAAAAAAAACCTGTTTGGTAGATAAACGTAGAAATATTTTTGCATCAAGGAGTAAAATATTCTCGATACAGCAAGGATACAATATTGAATTCTTGATTTCAATTCCAACAGCCAAACTAGAACTCATGGACGTATATCGAAAGCAATCAACTTTTGAAGTGTTGTGTCACGAAATATTTAACAGTATACTTATTTTGCAGCAATTATTCTGCAGACTGATCGAATCGTTATGCCTTCATTTTACTATCACCGGAAGTAAAATTTAAAACCGTAAAATGGTACTAGAGTGGAAAATCGACCATTCGTTGAACTCATGTATATCAAGAGCAATCAACTTTTGAAGTGTTGTGTCACGAAATATTTAACAGCACACTTAACATTTTGTAGCACGTTCTGCAGGTGGTAAGATTCATTGAATCGTTGAAAATAAAAACTATGCGTACGTCATCACGATATAGATAAAATGTGTTTTTTGAACTTTATGCTCTTTGTTTGGAACCATTTTATTCTCTACATTTTATGCTACACGGAATGTTCGAACCATTTTCAACATGTCAGGTTCCACTTGATTCGTCAAGTATTGTCATGATATCCTGATTTTTGTTTCAGGAGTCGATCCAACCGCGGCTTCCATCAAAGGTAAGTTAAAGATACAGAGATTTTCGATAATGTCAGATATTCACTTGTTGTTCGAATTTGCTCAAGCGAGTCGAGCACCGCGGAATGACGACTTAATCACAGTCCTCTTTACTTGAATTTCAGATGCCGTGACACGTGTCAACGTCCAACTGTCAGAACTTGTGCATCGTGTTGGACAGATATCCGTCAGTAAGTTCAAAACAATGTCACCCAATGAAGATATTCAAGTCATAGCTACTAAGACATGCGTCAAATATTGACAAACTACAATAGTGTCATGATGTACCTATTTTATTTTCAGATAGCGGTTCCCGGCTGAAGCCCGAAGACGCTGGTAAGTGATGAGTGGATACACTTACTTGACCAATTTATACGTCTACCAAAACGCTCAAATTATCTGTGTCTCTATTTTTATTTCAGATGTTTTAATTAAAGCCGGAACCAATCTCGCAAAGTGTGTAGCTTTTATCCCAAGGCGTAGCGGGGGTGAGTTGAAGACGACTCTACCCTTTAAAAATCGCGTGTCTAATGACATAAGGACGTAAGCGCCATTATACGACGTTTTGCTGTTTATAATGGCATAAAGTCGTATAATTTTTTTTTTTACGCCAATCGCTCTGAAAACGTTCGAAACGTATAGATCAATTGAAATTACGAGATGGAAAAATGTAAGTGCAAAAAGTCGTAAGTTGGGCGGATACGACCTGCTTTTAACTGCGATTTTTATTATCGAATTTTTCGAAACGACGTCGATTTCGATTTTTCATTGCGTTTTACGAGTTCTTACAACTATTTGGAAAAATGATTCAAAATTATGAAAAAAAATGGCGCTCACGACGTTTTGCCTTTACGTTGTTTTTTATTTTTCTTTAAAAAATGTAATGAAATAACGACGTATCCGCCAAATTTACGACCTTTTGCACTTACATTTTTCGATCTCGTAATTTCAATTGATCTATACGTTTTGGCCGTTTTCAGAGCGAATGGCGTGAAGAAATAGTATAATGTGCAACTTTTGCGGGAAGTTGGCGATTCTCGATGAGTGAGAGTATGGCGCACGAGTCGCAGGCGAGTTTCACGAGCCGTAGACGAGTGTCGACATGCTCGCACGATTCGGGGATCGACAACCCGCACGCGTTGCACACCATACTTTTTGTAACCGCTTGCAATGGGTAGTTCGATTTCGCCGCCACTGCACTCGGCACTCTAACCTGAGCGTGGCGTAGAGCAGCGCACGCGATCGTAGTTACCAAGTATCCCGTCTGATGGCGCAAGCTAAAAGAGTCTCGCTGAGACTAGCGTGAAATAATATTTATTATTATCATGTGGGGCTCTATCACTCGGCATTTGAATCATGATTCTTTGAAGATATCGATCGGGTCGAGTCAAGGAAGAAAAAGGAAAGCCTTTCTTTATTTTGTTTTTTAACGTTTCGGTGACGGTTATCACCCTCCTCAGAAAAAAACAGTTAAAAGTGTCAAAATCGCATATCCTTAACGTATCAGCAAGGTCCCGACTCTTGGCTGTGACCTTGCTGATACGTTAAGGATAAATATAAATTAAACATATACATTAAAAAAAATAAAATAAATTAACTAATTTGATCAATATTGATTAATTTATTAATTAATTAACTAATAAATTAAGTCAATAAATATTTAAATAAATTGGTGAATTTTGTACCAATATCAGTACAAATTATCTAATCTAAATATAAAAAATGTTACCCTATAAAGTGTGTGTAGATTCTTGGAAATGAAGGTCATAAACGAGTTTTTTTACCAAAAAACGTAACGTTTCGGCTCATGGGGAGAGCCCTCCTCAGACGAAATGCATTTTTATTGTCTGTTCGAACAAAATTTACAGTTACAGAAAAAAACAAAAGAAAAGAAAAGTTCAAATAAAGTGATTTTGTGCTGAAAGCACGAGGTCCATAACCTCTAAATGTGAAAATGTGAAAATTATAAAAATAAAAATATTATTACCTTAAATTAGTAATTCATAAAGAAGAAAGAGTAGAAAAGCCATTACAGCTCAAGAAGGCCAAAGGCAATTCTCAGCTCCCAGACTTCCATCAGAAAGAAGAAATACAAAAGTAGTTTCAGAAATAGAGACGTTTTGAGGAAGACGTCCGTCCCGCTCCACGATCGGAAGGAAGAGGCGGAAGAACGTCTTCCCCAAAAGGAACCATAGAACAGTGAATTTGAAAGATAGGAGCAAGGAGTTGATAGTTAGATAGTCGATGGTAAGGTAGGAGCAGATCAGAATTCACGAATGAAGTTAAAAGTTTTAAAAACAAACCACCTGTCAACAACAGCTCTAAAGTTCTAAATCATAAAATCATTGAAACCAACGCCTTCCGCCGCTCACACCCAGAATTGATGTTTGTCAAAGCTGATAAAGGAAACTCCACTGTAGTCATCCCGAGAGACATGTATAACCTCAAAATGTCTGAACAACTATCGGATAGTAATTCTTATAAGTTGGTCAAATATGACCTTACCAACACGCTACAACAAGATGTTAGCCAACTGACAACTAATTGGGTGAATTGTAAATTTGTGGACAAAAAAACTAGATCCTCCGTCGTGAAAAGTGATTGCCTCCCTCCGAGAGCATACGGTCTACCGAAGATACACAAAGACAACGTTCCGGTTAGAATCATTGTCTCCTTCATTAATAGTCCTACTTATCATCTGGCTAAACTGTTAAATTTGTGGATTAGTACTAATATCACTCCTCCGGCGTCTCGCGTCAAAGACAGCTTCTGTCTCGTTGAATCTATTCGCGGGTTGGTTTTACCCCCCAACTACATTTTGATTTCGCTTGATGTTGTTTCTTTGTTCACAAATGTCCCACAGGATTTAGCGATAGAGATTATTAAAAAACGTTGGTCTCAACTGAAAGATAACATTCCGATACCGCTTAACGAACTTATCAAAGCTCTTAACATCTGCTTTAAGGCTGCGAGGTTCAAGTTTAACGACTTGACTTACTCCCAGTTGTTTGGACTCCCTATGGGTTCTCCATTGTCACCGGTTTTGTCTGATTTGGTTATGGATGACTTAGAACGGTCGTGTATTAGTCAATTAGATTTCGACCTTCCGTTCTTCTATCGGTACGTTGACGATATTCTAACTGCAGCTCCTAGGGATTCTATCATCCACTTGCTACATGTCTTCAACAGTTACCACCCTAGACTCCAGTTCACATGTGAAACTGAAAGAGATGGTTGCATCAGCTTTCTCGATGTCAAGATCCTTAACGTCAACTCCTGTCTAAAGACGGATTGGTACCATAAAGACACCTGGTCCAAAAGATACTTGAATTATCATTCTCATCATCCCAAATCTTACAAGATCGGTACAATACTTAACTTAGTGGATCGTGGTGTTAGGTTGTCTAGTCCGGAATTTCACAAAAAAAAATCTAAATCTCATCTTCCAAGTTCTTCGCTTGAATGATTACCCGCCGGCAATATTGAACAGATATATCAGAAGCAAACACGACTCAATTGTTAACCAACCAGACTCGAATAACAACAATAATCCTCATAACAACGCCAATGATGCACTAGATCTGCCACAATATAGAATCGTTTCGATTCCCTATGTTGCGGGCCTCTTTGAATCTTCAAATCGGATTTTTAGCAAATACAACATAAAATTTGTTGGGCAAAACAACCGTGATTTGAGTTCGGTGTTCGATTCTGGTAAAGACGTTTTACCGGTGGGTAAGCATTCACAGATTGTTTACCAAATTCCTTGCAAAGATTGTAATTCTGTCTACATTGGTCAAACTAGGAGACAACTTAACACCAGAATCAAAGAACATAAAAAGAATATCTTCGATGATACTGAGAATCACACGGCGCTAACCAAACACCGAGTAGATTTTGACCACTGTTTCGATTTTGATAATTCCAGCATTATAGCTCAAGAACCGTCTTATTATAAGCGTCTACTTTTAGAAATGTGCAGCATTGTTGGTAATTCTAATTCTTGTAATTTGCGCCAAGATGTTGAACATCTTAGTGACATCTATATTCCTGCCATATCTAGGACTAATTAGCCTTAATGTTATCTACGGAGTTCTCTGCTCCTACCTTACCATCGACTATCTAACTATCAACTCCTTGCTCCTATCTTTCAAATTCACTGTTCTATGGTTCCTTTTGGGGAAGACGTTCTTCCGCCTCTTCCTTCCGATCGTGGAGCGGGACGGACGTCTTCCTCAAAACGTCTCTATTTCTGAAACTACTTTTGTATTTCTTCTTTCTGATGGAAGTCTGGGAACTGAGAATTGCCTTTGGCCTTCTTGAGCTGTAATGGCTTTTCTACTCTTTCTTCTTTATGAATTACTAATTTAAGGTAATAATATTTTTATTTTTATAATTTTCACATTTTCACATTTAGAGGTTATGGACCTCGTGCTTTCAGCACAAAATCACTTTATTTGAACTTTTCTTTTCTTTTGTTTTTTTCTGTAACTGTAAATTTTGTTCGAACAGACAATAAAAATGCATTTCGTCTGAGGAGGGCTCTCCCCATGAGCCGAAACGTTACGTTTTTTGGTAAAAAAACTCGTTTATGACCTTCATTTCCAAGAATCTACACACACATTATCCTGAGGTCAAGAATACACACTTACACGTTACCCTATAAATGTTACCCACTACAACTATACCTATATGAGTACAAATTACCTAATCTAAATATAAAAAATGTTACCCCATAAGTATATCCTTTTTGTATTAGAATAAAATGAAGTATTTTTGACAAAAACAACATTTTTCTATGCCCATCGAACCGGAATCTAGCATTCGCCAACTTGCCCCGGTAGTATAGTCATCTTGCCCCGTGGTCGGGGCAAGATGACGAGTTTGCAAAAATTTGGAAAAATCTAAATTACACAGTTTGTAAATAACCAAATTCAATTACAATTTTTTTTCTAATAGCTAACATCCCATACATTAGGAAAATACCAAAATATTTCGAGTTTCACTTACGACTGATTAAAAAAACGCATTCAAAGCTTAAGGTCTCCAACTTGCCCCGGTCTCCCCTACTATAAAGCAGGGCCGTTAAGAGCAAGCAAGCAGCCGAGTAGGAATTGACACACAAAACAGGAAAACAGAAGCAAAGAATAGCAAATTAAGAGAGAGCATCAAACGCACGTCGCTCCAGCTCTAGAAGATGTGCATAAAGCTTGGATCGAAAGACGGACGAGGAGGTAGCGGAGGCTACCTCAAGGGGAAGAGAATTCCAGAAATGACAAGCAGTTACGATGAAAGATCTTTCATAAGAGGAGCTACGGTATCTGGGAACGCATAGCAACGTGTTGGAAAAAAAAAAAAAAATTATACGACCTTTTGCCACCAAAATCACGTTTTTGGCGCTTACGACCATATGCCATTAGACACGCGAAATGTTTTTGTGATCTACTGTTCGTCTCACATATCAGGGTGAAGTCGAGGAATCGTTTTAATTGATTCCGATCAAATTTTATCGTAGATCGATCGAGATTTCCTATTTCAATTCTTCATATTTCATTATTTTTTACGCATTGCCGTTATATCATGCGTCAATTGGTGAATTTCCACTTTGTCATGATACACATATTTTATTTTCAGTAACCGAATCAGAACTGGTTGCCAGCTTCGCGAGTAAGTGACACTCATTCGAAAAATACATCAAGCCTAGCTTGCTTTTCATCCAGCTGTTGTTAGAACTGAGTGAGAGTCGAAGACGACTTGATCATAACCTCTGTATATTCCAATTTCAGATTTACTCAACGAAGTAAAAAACAAAGTCATAGCCAATTTGGGAGGGAGTGGAGCGAGAAAGAGAAGTAAGTTGAAGACGATTGTGCCCACCTAGTGCCCACAAGCACTTGAAAATTGACTGATTTATTGAGGTATCTTTTAATTTCCAGAGACCAGCACTGAGATCGGAGCTGCAGTGACCGAAATAACTAATTTATTCGACGCAGCAAAGATCGAAATCGATGCGATTTTAAATGCTGCTTTCATGTTTGCCGAAAGTAAGTTGAAAACAATCGTACTATTAGAAATATAAAGGGTGAACCGTGACCATCTTCCTGGAAAATGAAAAGAAAACCCAGGAAGGTTCTTCCGTTATGATGTTTAAAGTCTTGGAAAAGTTTTCATTCGAGTATTAAATTTATTTCCTTTGTTTTTTCAAATCGATTGTCCATTGTAAGGGATGAGAGGCACAGAGTAGAGTAGAGTAGAGTAGAGAAAGTTTTATTAGGCCCTGGAGAAAATCTCCCTAAGGGCCTCAGGCATGGTATAAATGTACATAGAGAGAAAGTGATCATATGATACAGCAAGTGCTTAAAGCTAATAAATCCATACAAAATAAGTATAATATACAATATAAACAATAATAAAGTGAAAAACTTATGAGGTGAATAGTCGAAGAGGAAAGAAAGAGCACCTGTGACTTAAGTAGGTATATACGGTACAGTAGATGAAGGCTTCAGGCAAAAGGCAGCAAAGAGAAAAAATTGCAAATAGACTTAACCTAGAGACTACAAGCTACGAGTCACCCGGAACCGCTTCACGTTCCTCCTCCGCCATCAAAAAGCGAAAGCACCGTGTGCGAAACTCCGAAAGAGTTGACGCCTGGGTGGCCTCGGGGGGAAGAGAGTTCCAAAGCTGTAAGCCGACTACGACGAAAGATTTTTGGAAGGAAGTGGTACGGGCAGGAGGAACCTGAAGCGAATCAGTTCCGGAGGTGTGACGCCGAACGGGCCTATTTGCGCGTGGCCGCACCTGATCCATGAAGAGCCAAGGCTCACCGAGACATAATGCCTTGTAGAATAAGCAGCCGATAAGCTGCTTGCGTCGATTACATGGCCGAAGCCAACCGCACGCGCGCCGGTGACCCGAAATACTAGCGTCACGCGGGACCCTATGTAGAAAGCGCACACAATTATTTAGCGCGACCTGCAGTGTCCTTTCAAGTTCCCCTGTCAAATTCGTTAGCACTACGGCGCAGTAATCGAAAAATGGGAGAACCAAGGCAACGACCAGACGACGCTTCACCGCGAGGCTCAAAAGGTTGTCATTCATCTTAATACGATACAGTGCTGCCGCGGATTTCTTCTTAATCGTGAGAACGTGCTGTGACCACGAGAGGGTGCTGTCAAGGAATACACCAAGGTATTTGAAGGCAGGTACAAATTCAATAACCGTAGTCCCCATTTGAATCAGTGGAAGACCTGTACGAGTCAAATCATTGACGTAGCGTGAACTGCCGAAGAGCATTGCCTTGGTTTTCGTCTCATTCAGTAGCATATTGTTTGCCAGAGACCAACCGTGCACACGATCTATATCAGCAATAAGGGCACGGCAACAATCATCTATGTCTGCAGGGCGGCACCTAATATAAATCACCAAGTCGTCGGCGTACAGAAGGTGAGAGCAGCTACGCAAGCAACCCGGCAGATCGTTAATAAATATGGAGAAGAGCAGGGGACCCAGAACGCTGCCCTGAGGGACACCAGAACACGTATGAAGCCAGTCCGACATCACGCCATCATTACCCCGGACCGCTTGTAGGCGGCCGCGCAAGTAAGCATGAAACCACCCAAGAGCATCTAGAGAAAAACCCAATCCTTGTAGCTTCCGTAGGAGCAGGCGGTGATCAACCATATCAAAAGCTTTGGAAAAGTCGAAAAATACGGCCAAAGTGACTTCGCGATTATCAATCCCCAAGCGGACATCGTCCACGAGCCTCAGGACTGCGGTCTGAGTCCCTGACCCTTTGCGGAAACCAGTTTGACGTGGATCCAGCAGATCACGCCGCTGTAAGAATGACAAAACCTGCTCAAAAACTAGACGCTCTAGGACCTTGGCAATCGCACATAGCAGCGAGATTGGTCGGAACTCCGCACATAACGATGGGCAGCGTACCTTCGGAAGAGGTGAGACGATAGAGAACTTCCAAAGCGCAGGAAAAGCTACGTCTTTAAGCGAGGCGTTAAATAAAAGTACAATAATCGGCAGTAAGGCTGCGCGGAAGACTCTAAACGCCACAGAGGGAGAGAGAGAAAGAAAACTAGTTTTCAGTTCACTGGATACGAGTCCCTCTGGATTCTCGAAGACCTGCGGAAACACGTAGAAAAGATCGTTACGTGCAGTCAAGATTTTAATTACTTTCATTATCCAGCAATAATTTGCCGATCTCGTAAAGTCAACCCCTATTTTTCTTTTGCGCGACTTTATTATTCTCACCATGGAGATTTTCATATAAAGGAACAGATGAAGCGTTCGAATACCTTTTTTGACATGAAATGAAATAAGAGGACCGAAACAACTTTCTTATCAGATTAGATTAGATTAGATTAGATCCAGGGTGCCCAAGTTGAGAATTTTCGCTGCACAAGGCCCCCGGGGCGATGCAGATAATTGGATGGGTCAGTTAAGCTTGTTACCTGGGTCGGGAAAAGGTCTGTTATCCAACATAGGAAAATATTCGTGAGCAGGTAATGAATTCCAAGAAGCTATTGTTCTAAGCGACCCAGACGCGCTCCAAGTAGTCCGGGGTCGCCGAGTCCTAATCCCCTTTGATTGGCTGGGTAGTAGGATTGGATGCACAAGCCTACCTGGCCGGTGCGAAATGTGCAACGGATGCACAGGTTGGCCCCCATGGGATTAGATTAAGTTTATTATGCCGTGGCCTAAAATAGGCTAAAGGGCAAACGACACATTAATAAATTGCAAAAGTATACAACTAGAAATAAGGAAAAATAGAAAATAATTACAAAATATATACACCAAAACAGTTTTGATACAGTAGGGAAGAACCAAAAAAAAAAGTAAGAAACATGCAGACAAAAAAAGAAAATATAAATATCTACAGGTTTTACCCGTGAGGCAAGAATCTTAGACATTGAAAATGTTTTTTATGATTTTTCATTCATTTTAATTTTTTTTTCACAATTTTGAATTACATTTCTCTAAAAAACAAACGCCGAAACTCCTGCTGTAATTTTCTCAACCCTCAATTATTTTTTTTCAAACAACTGAAACGTGTACGTTCCGCTGAACTTTTTTATGTTTTTTTATGCACTGTGTCTTACGTTCGCGTTCCCGGAACAATTTAATCCTTTCAACTTCAGAAACTCTAGGTTTTTCACACTCAAAGTTATTCCCGTCATTGATATCCAATTTGTGTTTGCAATATAATTTGGATCGCTCGGGATCAGTTAACGTTTTCCACGTATACTCGCTTCCGCCTTCCATTACTCGCGGGATAACTGACCATAATACACCTGCGGTTCTCTTGTTCATACTAAAACAAAAAACTTTCCAACCTTACATGCCTTCTACATCCGACTCGCGTGACGATTTTACGTTACATCTGTTGCTCAAAATGTTAAATCTGCCGATCCGACACCCATACCCACCACCTACAATTTCTAAATACCCCAAAATAGAAGCATTTTCAATGCTAATACAGGTACATATAAATAACGGATAGCGTGATGGTGCAATAGAGACTGTGAATATGTGAAAAGGGGCACAAAGCAACAGGCCATACGACGATTAAAAGTGAAAATAAGAAAACAAAAACACTTATATGTATAGTCCATACAATGGATCACGACACGCTGGCTGACGGCGAATGCACTCGACAATTACAGCCTGGATCGGGGGGCTACAACAGCGGCTGCAGAAATCTCAGCAGACATAAGATGGCCAAAGAGCCTCACTTTGAACACCTCCAGGGAGGGTGCTTCGCGAACCGAAACAGGCAGGCTGCCCCACAGGTATATGGCCGAAAGAAGGAACGAGTGGCGGTAACAAGCGGTTCTATGATTGGGAATATGGAATGAGGACGAATTATCAGACGCAGTTTGCCTAGCAGAGCGACGCAGATTCAGGAAGAGTTCTCGCAAGTAAAACGGAGAAGATGTTGCCAAGATTTGGAAAACGCTCGAACCCAGGAAAAATAAGCGCCGGTTCGTCACCGATAGCCTGTTTAGCTTGAGGCGATATGGCGTGATATGAACATCCCTCCGCAAATCAAAGACAAACCTGATACCGCAATAGACTAAACGCTGGAGCTTTAAATTGAGATATTCCGGGGCATCATGGTATACTAAACAGCAATAGCCAATATGCGGGAAAATCAGGGCACTAACACTTACCAGTAACGCCCTAATCTGCGGAGAAAGAATCTCCCTGCCATATTTTAACTTGTGCAGGGCTGCATGGACTTTTCCCGAGACTTGGGCTAGGTATATGAGCGCTCCAGGTAAGATCTGCGGAGAGTTGGACTCCGAGGTTGCTGACCACATCGACATAGTGTACCAGCTGGCCTTTCACAGTCACGGCGGGGATATCTAGGACACGCAGCTTTTCGAGATAGGGTGAACTACCAAGGATCATCGCCTTCGTCTTCAGGACGTTTAACTTCAAGCCGTTATTTATTGCCCAATCTGAAACTGCATTTGCATCCGTGTTAATCTTTTCAATGGCGGCCAATATGTCATCTGGTGGTGCATGTACGTAGATTTGTAGGTCATCCGCGAAGATGATATGCTTAGCATACTTGAGTATCTGGCCGATGTCATTTATAAAGAGAAGAAAGGGAAGGGGACCAAGAACGGAGCCCTGAGGAACCCCTAAATGGTTAGGTAGAAAACTCGACTGATTCCCCGAAAGATCTTGAATCTTGAATAGCCTGTGACCTGCCCGATAGGTAGGAGTGGAACCACCTTACCACCTCATCTGAGAGTCCATAACGCAGTAATTTTGCTAAAAGTAATCGATTATTGATGCTATCGAACGCTTTACTAGAATCAAATAAAACGAGCACAGTGACACACCTGACGTCAACCGCCTTTCTTGTATCATCCAGCACCTTAAGAAGGGCCGATTATGGCCCTTGCTATGCGCTATGTGCGCTATGTGCTATGAAATTTTCGAAAGCCTGACTGAGCTGGGTCAAAAACGGCGTTTTGCTCCAGGTACAACACGAGTTGATTAGCAACTAGCCTCTCGAACACCTTAGAAAGGTGAGCCAAGTTAGCCACGGGTCTGGTATCGGCCTCAGAGGCCGGGGGGTCACACTTGTTCATAGGAACAACGAAGGCCGTCTTCCAGACGTCGGGGAAAGAACAGTTTCGGAAGGAGCAATTGAACAGCCGAGTAAGGTGGGGAGCGATGACACCAAGATGGCATCAGGGCTGTGTCCACGTGATTTGTTGACGTATGACGCTAGAATTGTGCTGACTTGACATTCGAGAACGGGGGAGAAGGAGAATCGAGATTGGACCTGCGACCGCTCGTCAGCAATTAACTGTTGCAGTTCGATTCGTGAACATAAAGGGTGAGCACTCGTAATAGATGTATAGTAAGCATTGAGTTGACCGCCTTCGAAGTGATGGAGCGGGGAGGACGCTGCATTGCTGAAGGTGATGAGCCCCAGATGCCTAAGTTCCGACCAAATACTTGAGACGTCCGAAATTTTGGATAAACGATCTTTATAAAATGCATTCTTGGCTCACCTGATATCTGATTTGAGTTCGCGACGCATAGCGCGAAAGCGAGCCAATAACTGTGGACAGCCCGTGCGTTTCGCAGATGTATACAAGCTGTTTCTGGCCCGTGTACGATATTTGAGATGCGGCGTAAACGAACCGGCGGGAGATTTTCTAAATTCACGCGTTACCATGGGGGCATGTACGTCGAGTGCATCAACGATCGCACCACATAGAGCTTCTGCCCTTTCGTCGATATCTTCACCAAGCCCTGAAAGCGAGTTCGTGATATACAGATCCAACTCATCACCAAGGGCCTCAGCGTCACAGTTACGGAAATCTCGACACTTCCTCACATGGCTCACCCGACTCAGAACTGGTAGTTTGTATTAGATTTCGATTAGGTCGTGCCCAGCAATAAAAGGTGTCGCAGATTTTGTAAACTACTGAAGCTTATCAGCTGAATCTATTTTTTCACTGATGTCACGGACTACGCATCACAAGGGTGGAAACGAACTATTGAGCGCCCTCAGGAATATAATTGCACTCACATATATTGCAAAACTTGTTCATTTCACCCAACGATGAAGCCTCAGAATTGTTTCCAGAAAAAGACTGAAATTGTCGGCATGAATCCGAATTTTTTTTCAATTTTTTTTTCACTCATTTCGGAATTTTCTCATTTTTGAAACTCAAATTATCTAACACAGGATCAAATTTCAACCGTCAAACAAGGTTCAATTTATTCGGAAAGTTCGGTTTCACCATTTATTACCCTTATTTGTCGCTTACTATTTGATCCTGTGTTTACATCAGTTTTTGAAATGAGAAAATTCCGAATTGAGGAAAAAAAAATAGAAGAAAAAATTCGGCCCACGTTTTCCTAAACGGTCATCCACTGGATTTTTGAGAATTTTTTCAGATTTATAAAAAGGGGCATTCTCAATCAACTTCAGAAATTCATAACAAATTAAAGGTTTGTTAAAAAAATAAAAAAACATTTAGGACGCGTTTATTACTGAGTAGAAAGTTAGAAAAAAAACATGGAATGATTTTCTGATGGTCAGGGTTTATTACTGGTCGAGTAGGCATGGAATGCCGCATACATATGTATAAGTGAGAATAACGTAAAACATAAAACTAATCAAGAGTCAAGTGGTTCGATAGCTTCCACGTCAGCATTGCAATTATTCAGACACACACATCATCAACGGGTGAAAAAAAACCTGTTTTGTAGATAAACGTAGAAATATTTTTGCATCAAGGAGTAAAATATTCTCGATACAGCAAGGATACAATATTGAATTCTTGGTTTCAATTCCAACAGCCAAACTAGAACTCATGGACGTATATCGAAATCGATCAATTTTTCAAGTATTGTGTCTCGAAATATTCAACAGTATACTTATTTTGCAGCAATTATTCTGCAGACTTATCGAATCGTTATGCCTGCATTTTAGTATCACAGGAAGTAAAATTTAAAACCGTAAAATGGTACTGAAGTGGAAAATCGACCATTCGTCGAACTTATGTATATCAAGAGCAATCAACTTTTGAAGTGTTGTGTCACGAAATATTTAACAGCACACTTAACATTTTTTAGCACGTATGTTCTGCAGGTGATAAGATTCATTGAATCGTTAAAAATAAAAACTATACGTACGTCATCACGATATAGATAAAACGTGTTTTTCGAACGTTATGCTTTTTGTTTGGAACCATTTTATTCTCTACATTTTATGATATGCTACACGGAATGTTTCAACCATTTTCAACATGTCAGGTTCCACTCGATTCGTCAAGTATTGTCATGATATCCTAATTTTTGTTTCAGGAGTCCGATCAACCGAGGCTTTCATCAAAGGTGAGTTAAAGACACAGAGATTTTAGATAATGACAGATATTCACTTGTTCTTCGAATTTAGCTCAATCGAGTCGAGCACCGCGGAATGACGACTCAATCACAGTCCTCTTTACTTAAATTTCAGATGCCACGAAACGTGTGAACGCTCAACTGTTAGTACTTGCGAATGATGTTGAATGGATGTCCGCCAGTAAGTTCAAAACAATGTCACCCAATGAAGATATTCAAGTCATAGCTACTAAGCGGCTTACGCGAGGGCCTCTAAGACATGCGTCAAATATTGACAAACAACAATAGTGTCATGATGTACCTATTTTATTTTCAGATAACGAATCCCATCTGATTCCCGCAGACACCTGTAAGTGATGAGTGGATACACTTACTTGACCAATTTATACGTCTACCAAAACGCTCAAATTATCTTTGTCTCTATTTTTATTTCAGATTCTGTGACGAAAGTCAAAACCTTTCTCGCAAACACTGTACCTTCTATCACAAAGCTTCGCGGGGGTGAGTTGAAGACGACTTTACCCTTTAAGGAGGCTCTAGCACAAAGGGGCGATTTGTGTGGGGGCTTACGCGAGGGCCTCTATTTTTACAGAATACCGCAAGTTTGTCATAACACAGTTGCTTCCGATCAAATTATTGTTAATTTATTTATTTATTTTATTTATTTATTTCACGAGTGTCAGTACAAGAGCATGCGAAATCAGTTTCACGTCACTCTCCTGCTGAGGTCATAAGACCTGTGCGCAGGCTCGCTTCACTTAAAATCACAATTACATGTTACAGAACTATAAAAATAAAATAAAGAAAAACAGATTATACAAGTGAAATATAAAATATATGGAGTTAAAATAAAATAAATAGTATAATAGATTAAACTACAATAAATGACATAACAAAACAAAACAATATATAAAGCCAGTGCGGTCGTGGGCTCATAAGCATAGGAAATCACTTATTCAGTAGTAAACTTTTGAAAACAACGTAAGATAAAAGAAAATAAGGCAGTATGACCTCCCATCCGTCGCTAGTTATTAACACTGCAATTATCAAGAATCCAGGTCGAGATCAGACTCTTAAGGGATTGCTGTTTAACATTAGTGGATCTTAAGACCTCAGGAAACTTGTTATAAATTTTAACTGCCGCAAAGGCGTGAGACCTCTGCCCCACAGACTTGAAGCACCTTGGGATATGAACGCCCCTATTCCTTAGCCTCCTACCTAGACCCCCTCTCCCGTCTTGAATTTCTTTGAAGTTAGTTAGGACAGCCTGAAGATAGTATTTCTGTCTAATGCTTAAAAGTCTCCAATGAGCTTCAATCGGGCCGAGCTGCCTCCCTCTCACCGAGAAAAGCAGCTTGAGCAACCTCTTTTGCAGATTAACCAAAGGTTGAATGACACCTTGTTGGGCACCGCCCCAAGCGACAATTCCATAAAAGGCCGTTGAGCAGAATAGGGCATGGTACAATTGAAGCATCTGCTTGGTACCCATGACCAATCGTAATTTATAGAAAACGTGGAGCAGGTACCTACATCTTTTAACCAGAGCATCCACATGCACTTTCCACTTGAAGTTGAAATCAACAATCAGCCCTAGGTACTTTGCAGACTCCACTCTCGTAAGAGACCTGCAAGAGCACCTTGACTTATCCACACATACATGGCTGTGTATACGGATAAGGAAATTACTCGGGACGCTATCACGATAATTCCCAAAAGTCATGTAAACAGTCTTGTCAACGTTAAGGGATAATTGATTGAGTTGTAGCCAAGTATGCACTTCACTGATGCAGTTATTTGCCAGTTTCTCAACACGTTTCCAAGAGTCACCCGCGCATAGTATTACAGTGTCATCAGCAAAAGCAAGTATCTCCCCCTGTTCGAGTAGGTTTAACATGTCGTTGACATAAACTAGAAAAACGACAGGACCTAGGACGGTACCTTGGGGGACCCCGCAGGTCACTGTCTCCTCCTTACTGACACAACGCCCCACTTTGACTACCTGAGTGCGTCCAGATAAATAGCTACTTAACAGGGTATTTGGCAGGCCTCTCACACCTGCAGAGTTAAGCTTATCAAGCAGGAGTTTGTGGTTAACGGTATCGAACGCTTTAGCTAGATCCAAGAAGATTGCAACAACCGGTGTACTTTTATCTAGTTTGTCATAGATAATCCTTGACAATCGAGCAAGGGCATCATTTGTAGACCTCCCTTTCCTAAAACCAAACTGCCTGTCTGATAGTAGTTCATATTTGTCGAGAAAGTTAAGAAGTCTTGATTTAATAACTTTTTCAAAGATTTTTGCTATATTCGATGTTAGAGATATAGGTCTATAGTTTGTCTCCATATGCTTATCTCCCGCTTTGAAGATGGGGATGATAACTGCTTTTTTTAGTTGTGAAGGGAAGACACCCGAGCTGAAGGCTAGATTAATGGTATACACTAGCGGTTTGACAATGAAGGGGGCAAGTTCCCGTATGATCGCCACCGTTAATTCGTCCCAACCACACGACTTAGGTTTGTCCATATTTTTTATTATCTGCACAACTTCGGATTCATTTGTTGGAGTTAGGAATAAGGAGTTAGCCATACCCGCTTTTACTTTTGCTTCTCTAACAGTGCCTCTGCTTATGTTTTTGGCCATATTTTCCCCAATTGATGCAAAGAAGGTGTTCAACTTATCTGCAATCTCTTGCCCACCCGTAATGGTCTCCCCACCCCTTTTTAGGCAATCTATTTTATTTTCCTGGTCCCCAGTACCCTTTCCTAACTTTTCTCGTACAAAGCGCCACAGTTTTTTTGGGTCATTTTTGAAGCCTTCAACCCTCTGTTCCTCAAAACGGGCCTTGGCCAACTTTAGGACTCGATTAAGGCACCTTGCATAGGCTAGATACCGATTTTTAGCATTCAAGTCATCTGGTTTAGATTTATAGGCCTTATATAATGACTTTTTGGTATTGCAGGATTTGATGAGTCCTCCGGTGATCCAACTCTTCCTAGGCGTGTTCCTACGAATCCTCTTCTTCTTCACAGTCGCCAAATCACTGATCTCTCGGATTTTGTCAGTTATCATCTGCGTGCAGCAATCCACGTCCTTAATCTCGTAGATGAGATCCCAGTTGGCCCTGGCCGCCAGCCGGCAGGCTTTTCTGCGGTCAAGGCGGCTGCACACGTAACCCTCCTCACATTTCACCTTCGCATTTGCATCGACACACAAGAGTTGAGGGCAATGGTCTGTGATCTGTTGTTGAATGACAAACGATGAAACCGAGTTTAGGTTGGTTTTGCCAAAAATGTGGTCAATGCAGGTGCCTCCAGCATCTCTAGGCCTAGTAACTTGGTTAATGTAAGACCTGTAACCTAATTCACAGAAATTACTTATGTAAGCCTCCGAGACCTCTGTTTCAGTGATGGTATCAATGTTAATATCACCCAAAACAAAATGATTCTCCACCTTGTTGTGCCCTATTAAGTAGGTCTGTAGGTTCTCCACAAATGCTACCTTATCCACAGAGTGTGGTCTGTAGATAGCCGTGATTAGGATTTGTTTCTTGCAATCGGTATCTATCATGATCTCAACTGCTTTAACCCGACCAATATCCACAATCTTGGAATTTACCTCCAATTTATTACTGACGTAGGCTACGACTCCACCTGCTTTAGTTACACACCCACCGCTGTATAGTGTAGCGTATCCGTCCAGGTTGTAGAAGTTGGCCCTGCTTAATTCCCAGGTCTCCGTACAGAGTATGATGTCAGGCTTGACGAGGAGATGGTTGATGTACACACATAGCTCCTCAAAGTTCCTATCGAGGCTTCTTATGTTGGCATGCATAACCTTAATCCCACTTAGATCCTGCATACATTCATTAACTTCTTGTATTGTGCGACAGCTTCTTTCTCTTGCTACATAGTCAAGGAAAGCATCCTGATCCATAGCTGATGTAGTATAGATGTAGCCTAAGATTTATTACTTGCTGCGATAAGCCTTGTGTGCTGGCTGAGAACGACGGTCACCTGCCCAAGCCTCAGGTTGAAAAGGATAGTCTGTGGATTTTATAGCGTTAGACACTTTGTGGCTGTAGGTTGCGCAGTTATGAAAGTCCGTGGCTGCATGGTTGGTTTCCCTAGTCATCTTAAATTTATGATTAGCGGCCAAGCAATTTACACACGCTACACTGTCGACTTTACAGTCAGATCTAGGGTGGTCACCAGCACACTTGGTGCACACGACCGGCCTATTGCATTTGTTTTTGCTGTGATTAAAACCTCCACACTTAGAACAGATGTTTACGTCAAAGTCTTCGTAGACCATACAGCTCTGCCATCCCACATACATTCTTTTCCGTGTCATGACGTCGGCATAGGCACTCCTCGAGAGCTCCACTTTGGCGTTTTTGAGATTCTTCTTTTTGTCGTCGTACACATGCAGGATTCTGATTTCCTCCGGGTCCTGGATGTTGTTTCTGGTCATCATATCTAAGTGAAGGCCAGATGGATCTAGGTCTGTGCTGATTCCTACGACTCTGATTCTAGGTCGCCTTAAACGCTCAGGCTCTGCAGTGTCTTCCAGATTGCTGTTTATTCGTTGCTCTATAATCTCAGCTTGCTTCGCGTCCTTGCACCTTACAATAACTTCCCCCGCACCCTTGTCCAGTATATTGTCCACCTGTAGGCTGCTGTCCGCCCTGATCAGGCCTTTCACATCTCGGAGGGCACCCTTGTGTTCTTTATTGATCGGTCTAACGACAAGTGGAGGGATGCTTCTCACCCCGCGGGCCATCCCTGATTTGGCTGCTTCCGAGTATGTCCTTTCCGAGCTGGGCGCGTTGAGGTTGTATGCGTCTATGAGCTTTTGCATTATCTTATTCTTGTCTTTCAACTCTAGATTGAGATCTCTTAGCAGGGCGTTCTCAACTTTCAGGTACTTGCATTTGCTGGACTTCTGCTTAGTCGTAGAACTTTTGTCATCGGACTCGCTGCTGTCAGTAAGCTCCTGGTCTAGTTCGGTTAACTCACTTTTTCTCTTGCGAGCTGCAGCAGTGTTTGTGGTAGTTGATGGTGTAGTACAGCCTGCAGATAGCGCCCTGATCCTCGATTTCAGTTCTGTAATGATGATCCTAGCTTCGACGGTTAAAGCTGGATTCTCGGTGTCGCGAGTGGCAGTCGTCGATTTGGAGGTTAGCTTTAGGTCTTTATGCTTTGGGCACACTCCCAGAGTGTCGGATAAGTAAAAAGCATGCTCAAATCTTGTAAAATCACTTCTGTGATACGCTGCGTCACAAATTACACACACAACGCCCGCAAATTTGGTTTGCGGATGGCAAACGTAAAAGATGTCAGGAGGCTCATTCTTTTTGGCGGCCATCTTGTATCATTTTTTTTAATTCTATGAATACATTATTAATTTCGTGCCACTGAATAAAAACCGTGAAAGAAGAATAATTTTATGGTACGATACTGCATACATAAGTATGGCAACACCGCGATTGTCTATCTCACTTTCTCCAGTGCTAGACGGCCGGAGGTTCAATTCTTGCGCATGCGCTCTGCCATCATATTTCTGTCTCGCTGCCGAATTTCTACGCGGTTCCATAACCTCTCTAAATTGCAAATTTTTCGACACTTTGACATCGAATATCTCATAACATGAGTCGGTGACCCCATACTGTATTGTTGTATTTGGAATCCTCGTGTTTTAATCAACATTACTCTAGTTTTTCGTCAACATCTGTGTAGTAAATGTTAGAGATATCAATTGGCCCATGTCTTTCGAGAGAGATCCTGCCATAAGGCCCATGCTAAAAATTCCAATTTCAACTATTTTATCTTGCTTATTTAGTCGGCGACCCGGTCTGAAATTTCGCTTACGTGAGAATGGGTTCTTGATTTATAATATACTAAAAAATTATTTTTTTCTGTGCATGACCCGTTCGTGCTAGAGCCTCCTTAAAAATCGCGTGTCTACTGGCATAAGGACGTAAGCGCCATTATACGATGTTTTGCTGTTTATAATGGCATAAAGTCGTATAATTTTTGTATTTCACGCCAATCACTCTTCAAACGTTCGAAACGTACAGATCAATTGAAATTACGAGATCGAAAAATGTAAGCCCGGGAAAAAATGGTTTAGATCTAATTCGCATCTCCGGAGATCTAATTTAGATCTAAATAGATCTAAATAGATCTAAATTTTGGGAAATCGTAGATCTACCTAGATCTACCCAGATCTCCGAGGATTTTCGTAGATCTACGTAGCTTCGAATTGATCTACTGCCATGTTCGAATGCTCATGCTTGTTAGATCTATGTATATCCACCCAGATATCTTTAGGTCTACTTTAGATCTAGGTAGATCTACTTTAGATCTAGGTAGATCTACTTTAGATCTAGGTAGATCTACTTTAGATCTAGGTAGATCTACTTTAGATCTAGGTAGATCTACTTTAGATCTAGGTAGATCTACTGTAGATCTAGGTAGATATGAGATGAGAAGATGGAATAATTGCAGCAAAACGTTGTTATGCTCATTGAAGCCAAGTAGATCTACTCGGATCTGAGTAGTTCTGGTACCGTATTTGGAAATATTTCAAGTCTGTCTAGACTGATTGGACCATAAGTATGCCAGAAACGCACGTATTTTCAGAAGACGCCTTAGCTCATCTAGTACGGTACCGGTTTCGTAATCCGAAGTTCGAGGGTTCGATTCCGATTTGTTCGATTTTCACAATTTTTTAAAAATTTTTTTTTCCTTACTCCTATTCACGATTTCTTATTTTATGACGATAGTGAGTTTTTCATTATAGTTATGCAATTAATCAATGTTTTTTCAATTCATTTCCGGAATTGACATTGACATAAAAATTAGATCTACGTAGATCTCTTGAGATCTCATAAGATCTACGTAGAACTCATTAGATCTATGCCAAAATTTAGATCTACGTAGATCTAAAGCATTTAGATCTATATAGATCTACCCGATTTTTTCCTGGGAGTGCAAAAGGTCGTAAGTTGGGCGGATACGACCTGCTTTTGAGGGCATGCTGGACTCAGTCTTTTCGGTATTTAAGAAATAATGAAGACTGATATGAACGGGGGGGTGTTTAATGGGTTCCTATTGTATCAAATTGGTAGCTGCATGAACGTGTATCTCACCAAAATCGAGTAAAATAAGCCTTTTTTATGTTGCGAAGCGTGAGACCGTCAGTTGTTTTCACTGATATCACCGACTACGCATCACAAGGGCGAAAATGAATCAGATTCCACCCTCGTCAATATAATTCCACTCACATATATCGCAAAACTTGTTCATTTCACCCAACGATGAAGCCGTAGAATTGTTTCCAGAAAAAGACTGAAATTGTCGGAAATTCAAACGGAAATACTACGGAATAATAATAGTTATAACAATGCATCATTATTATTATTATTGTTGTTGTTGTTGTTGTTGTTGTTGTTGTTGTTGTTGTTGTTGTTGTTGTTGTTGTTGTTGTTGTTGTTGTTGTAATGTACTCAGGTTTTAATGATTCAACAAACAGTTTATTAATGTTCAACAAGAGGCGATACAGTACATAAGGATTCAAGTGTACAGATTATAACTCCGAATACAAAGCCGGAGACGAGACCGTAAACATGCGGCCAGGTCTGAGTTCACAGCGCGACTGTCTAACAGCAAATCAGTCTGCGTGATCCCATCATTATAAGTCTTATGTATTACCATATACTGCAATTATTATAATTATTATCGTTATCGTTATCGTTATCGTTATCGTTATCGTTATCGTTATCGTTATCGTTATCGTTATCGTTATCATTATTATTATTATTATTATTATTATTATTATTATTATTGAAAAAAATTTACTCGAAAGTGGTGAAATTTGTGAATGAAACTGAAAACGTATGCGCTTTTTTTTTACCAACACTGAAATCCTGTGAAACGCACAGAATAATCAAAATTCCGATTCGTTTGAGAGATTTTCAAGTTTCAGCATGAAAAAATTAGACAAGGCAGAGGTGTAATGTCCTATACGCCCTTTATTTTTATTTTTTTTTTATCTTGAAAATGTTGTGAAAATCGGAATTTCAATTCTTCGATGCGTTGCACGGGACAAGAGTATTTGTGAAAAAAATGGCGTATACGACTTAATACCGTTGCCCTGTCAATTTTTATTTTGGTTTTCTTTTTGTTGGGACTGGAACGTGTCCCGACAACCTCGGGCACTAGTCAAGGCGGTGGCGCCGTCAGGCGTCCGACTAGAGAACCACGTCCCCATAGAACACGCGGGGACGCCATTATTACAGTTCCTTTTTACGTGACTACTACGGAGATGGTATTATTGGCGCACAAACTAATGACGCACAGTAGTCATGGCGCACCGAAATTTGACACACGGTGCAATGGCACACTGAAAAATGACACACGGAAAATTGACACACCAATCCAAGTGGCGCACGCTACTTCGATACACGAGACATATGACACACAAAACTTGAAGTCAAATTTCAGGCTAAATTTTCCCGATGCGTGACATTTCGGCGCACGAGAAAAGTGTCGCACGACATTTCGGCACACGAGAAAAGTGACGCACGACATTTGGGCACACGAGAAAAGTGACATACGACATTTTGGCACACGGTACAAACATCCCACAAAATACTCGCACATAGAAGGTGTCTGAGACAATGAAAATTTGGCTGGTCTAACTTTTTCTAACCCTTCTTAGAACACGGTCTGTGTTGTATCATGTGTGTGTGTGTGTGTGTGTTATATGATTGGCTGGCCTAACTTTTGTCTGTGTATATAGGCACTTCGTTTAAAAAAAAAAAAAAAATTCCATAAAAATCAATGTTCTTCGAAAATTTGTTAAAAATTTTGGAGGAAAGGGCACTGTAGCGAACTTCTACAGACAATACCAAATATTTACTCGCGTTTGCATCGTGCGCCGTTTGTACCGTGTGCCGAAATGTCGTATGTCACTTTTCTCGTGTGCCGAAATGTCGTGCGTCACTTTTCTCGTGTGCCGAAATGTCGTGCGTCACATTTCTCGTGCGCCGAAATGTCACGCATCGGGAAAATTAAGTCTGAAATTTGACTTCAAGTTTTGTGTGTCATATGTCTCGTGTGTCAAAGTAGCGTACGCCACTTGGATTGGTGTGTCGATTTTCCGTGCGTCATTTTTCAGTGTGCCATTGCACCGTGTGTCAAATTTCGGTGCGCCATGACTACTGTGCGTCATTAGTTTGTGCGCCAGTGGGCCATTCCCCTACTACGTATCACACGCTGTGCATTCTACGACACTTTTCATTCATAGTAAACAAGTATTTGTAAACTATTAGTGTCGTGTCGTCTTATCCCGTCCCACAAAACGTCAATCCGAAATTTTTTTTGAATTTTGAAAATTTCACATAATGAACTCTGAAATCAGACTTTTTCAAGCGTTTCACAGGATTTTAGAGTTTCTGTAGAAGAATAAAAAAAAAATGGCGCATACGTTTTCATTTTCATTTACAAATTTCACCACTTTCGAGTAATTTTTCTTCAATGATAATAATAATAATTATTATTATTATAATTGTTATGATTATTATTCCGGAAATTGTAATAATAATAATAATAATAATAATAATAATAATAATGCATTGTTATAACTATTATTATTCCAAATCATTTCCGTTTGAATTCCCGCTCATTGTCAGCTGTCATAGCGCTGAACAATGAACGGCGGTTCGTGAAACGCAGGACCGCGAGACGAAGATTGGCGAAACGATCCAACATGGCCGCGGCCACTTCTTCATGCCGACAATTTCAGTCTTTTTCTGGAAACAATTCTACGGCTTTATCATTGGGTGAAATGAACAAGTTTTGCGATATATGTAAGTGGAATTATATTGACGAGCGTGGAATCTGATTCGTTTTCGCCCTTGCGATGCGTAGTCGGTGATATCAGTGAAAACAACTGACGGTCTCACGCTTCGCAACACAAAAAAGGCTTATTTTACTCGATTTTGGTGAGATACACGTTCATGCAGCTACCAATTCGATACAAATCGTCTAAGGCACCCATTCAACACCCCCCCGTTCATATCAGGCTTCATTATTTTTTAAATACGGAAAAGACTGAGTCCAGCATGCCCTAACTGCGATTTTTATAATCGAATTTTTCGAAATGACGTCGATTTCGATTTTTCTTTGCGTTTCACAAGTTTTTACAACTATTTGGAAAAATCATGAAAAATTGAAAAAAATCAAAATGGCGCTTACGACGTTTTGCCTTTACGTTGTTTTTTATTTTTCCTTAACAATTGTAATAAAAGAACGACGTATCCGCCAAACTTACGACCTCTTGCACTTACATTTTTCGATCTCGTAATTTCAATTGATCTATACGTTTCGAACGTTTTCAGAGCGATTGGTGTGAAAAAAAATTTTACGACCGTTTGCCACCAAAATCGCGTTTTTGGCGCTTACGACCTTATGCCATTAGACACGCGAAATGTTTTTATGGTCTACTGTTCGCTTTACATATCAGGGTGAAGTCGAGGAATAGGTTTTATTGATTCCCATCAAATTTTATCGTAGATCGATCGAGATTTCCTATTTCATTTCTTCATATTTTATTATTTTTCACTCATTGCCGTTATATCATGCGTCAATTGGTGAACTTCCACTTTGTCATGATACACTTATTTCAGTTTCAGTAAACGAATCAGAAACGTCTGCCAAATTCAAGGGTAAGTGACGCTCATTCGAAAAATACATCGAGCCTAGCTTGCTTTTCATCCAGCTGTTGTTAGAACTGAGTGAGAGTCGAAGACGACTTGATCATAACCTCTGTATATTCCAATTTTAGATTTACTTCACCCAGTAACATCCAAAGTCATGGCCGATTTGAACCGTAGTATAGCGAAAGCCGGACGTGAGTTGAAGACGATTGTGCCCATCTAGCATATCGCGCATCAAGCACTTGAAAATTGTCTAAATTATTGAGGTTTCTTAATTTCCAGCTCCCAACACTGAGTTCAGAGCTACTATCGCAAAAATAACTAATTTAATCGTCGCAGTAAACTTCGGAATCGATGGGATTTTGAATGCTGCTTTCAAGCTTGCCAAAAGTAAGTTGAAAACAATCGTACCATTAGAAATATAATTGTCATACTGAGATCTATCGTTTGCTACAAACCAAATTCCAATTAGGCTTTCATAAATTGATCTATTTCTTTAGCCTCCAGTTAGGCAAACGTATTTGATACTCAACATTCGGTCCCTGATTTCAATTGCACCACCAGTTTAGTACTACTGAACTTTAGTACTACAGTTTAGAACTACGATCTCATTGTGACTTTTTATACTATTTCATACATCAACTAAAAATGATGATTTCTTAAATTATTTCTTCAATGTGTTCTGGTAATTGCCATTGAATCGTAATTTCACTTTCTCAGGTAAATCTTTATAATCATAAATCACATGCCAGTCCAGCTGAACCGAGGCAGCGGAAGAGACTATTGGTGAGTGTCGTCGACAGTATCACCTGATACGAAGATGCTGAATATATTAATCTACGAATTTTGGTGAATCAATTCGCAGGCCACTTCTCAGCAGCTATCGCGAAGCGGAATATTCGGAACCGCTTGTGCTAATCTGAAGAACTTTTTGTGGAAGAACGGAAATCATCTGCTGTACGAGAGACTACCACTTCCTTCCAGTACGTCTTCCAATTGATTACTGAATATGTATATACCAGTAACAATAATTCATAGCTGCATAAGATTGTGAGCAATAAAAATCAATTTCGAAAGTATTCATTCCCTGTATCGTATAAATTTTCCCTTTCCCAACACAGATTCCGAATACAAAAGAATAAAATTCAGAGGCCCGTATAAAAACGATTACTTTTTCCTTCCGAGTCACGTGACATGTGAGAAGGTGTTTTTTTTTTTTTGCAACACCTGCATGAAAAGTTTGATTCCGTTCGGACCGCTAAACCACTTTGGATGAAATTTGCAAGACATACTGTTCTTATTCCGAGGCTGTGCCAATAAAGTTTTCAAACGTTGCTCGCTAACCATGTTTCAATACAAAATACCGTGAGGAATATTACGATACAGATAATTAGTCACTGATCATCCGAAAATAGTGATTCAAAAACCGAAAGACGTTCAGAATGATATCCAAACGAGAAGAGTCGGTGCCTCCCCCGTGCGCACCCCTTCCATGGTTAAAGGTGAAAAGACATGATATGATTTTTCCGCTCAAAATTAAGTCACCTTATGGCATCAACGGGCCTTCGATAATCTTCAGTCATTTCGTATCTAGATATGGTATAGAGGACATTTCAATGACGGGATTCGCTTACCCCGATTGTCGAGTCTAGTTCACATTGTATTGACGCAAGTACTTGAATCGTTAATTCGTGATCACATCTGAATATTTAATAAACTTTTATCATCGCCTGTACCCTATTGATATAGTTGTGCATCGTGGACTACGAATACCTAAATGCAAATAATATTGCGTTCAGAGGTGGATGCCTAATTGGCGTTCACATAATCTGAATGTAACAAAAATTTCTTGACGTTCATCGTTCTTTGTCACATTTTGTGCATTTTTTTTTTTCACTTGCATTCGCTCAAAATCCGAAGAGAGATTTCAATAATTCAGAAAATCAACCGAATGACGCACATTGTCTTGAAAATCGGAAAAACTCATTTTGTTAAAAATGAAACTACTTTCCCCAATAAATATTTCACACCGTATGTAGGATGATATGACTCATAGGTTCTGTGAGTTTCATTGATGCTGAAGCATCGCCTCATACTGAAAAAAATATATTTTACAAGTGACTGTATGGAATCCGTCAATTTCTGTATTGGTTTCAACATTTTTGGCACTTTTGAGCATCTTTTGAAGAGACCGTTCAGAAGATTATCGGTTCAATTTGCTCTATCCTCAAATTTCCCACTCTTCGTAATTTCCAAGTTCCTAAGTCAGTCTCATCCCTTCTGACGTCACGATCACTTTGCCAATAGATTTTACAATTTCATGTCATATTTCACTCAAATTTATAGGCATCATAGGGCTCCCGCCTGATATCCTCACAGAATTTAGTCAATGAAACAAAAGCTCCGTAGCAAATATGGTCGAAAACTTACTTCACTTTTTTTAGCCACGTCCCACGAGCAGAACACCAACATTGTGAAATATGTTCGTGATAAGAATAAAATGAATATCACTCAAGTTCTCTTTATTGCATCATTTATTCACTTTGATAACGCTTTTTTTGACAATTCAACAGATTTCGAAATTCCATTGCCCCATGGCCTTCGTAATTATAATTCACTGCCTGAAAAAAAAAAACACATTATAATTACGAAGGCCATGGGGCAACGGAGTTTCAAAATCTGTTGAATTGTAACAAAATAATAATAATAATAATAATAATAATAATAATAATAATAATAATAATAATAATAATAATAATATAATAATAATACCACTTCGCCGCCATAGAGCCTACGTATAACACCTCAGGCTCGATCGAAGTTGCAAAAATATTTTGATAATGGCCAACCATGATTGGCCGAAACGTCAATTTTCAAATAAAATTTATCTACTACTATTATTATTAATAATAATAATAATAATAAGTGAGATTCTTGATCGTTGTTCATGTATTAGGAAGGAGAACTCATGGGTGTGACGATCATTTAGTAGATAAATTTTATCTTTTATATATCTTTATAATAATAATAATAATAATAATAATAATAATAGTAATAATGATAATTAAAAAAAAGTTTGATGAGTCCCTTGTTTTGTGAAGTTCAAATGGTTTCTGGAGGAGAAGGAAATAAAAAGGACAGGGGACAATCGGGATACGTGATATTACTTTTATGCACCTGTCCCATTGTTGAAGCAATCGTTGCGTTACCATAATTAGACGTTTTCATAATTTTGAACCGGTCCCTGACGTTATCCGCACTATTGAAATTAAACAATCAGGCTTGTAAAATAAAACTCGGAAACTTTAATGAAAGTTAATACAGTGAAACCTCCGAATAGGCGCCCTCTGAATAGGCTACCTTCCCCTAATCCTCGCTCGAGCGCTTCCCCCACTCACTCTGTTTACGAGCGTTCGGACGCTTACCTCTGAATAGAGAACCTATTGGGAAACGCTCGAGTCACTTATTTACATAGGTATATCACGTCAAAAACAACACAGACACGGGGTCTCTATTCAGAAGTAACGCCGGCGACGGACTCGAGGCGTGCCAGCGAGCTGTTGGTGGGGGAAAGTCAGTTCCAAGAATTATACTCCCCTAACCGCCTTCGAGGTAGCCTATTCAGAGGTGTCACTGTAAATGATTTATTAACTACTGAACGATCTTTACTCGAAACTATTTTAACAAACAACTGAATTCTCATTCACTATAAACATGAGAGTTTTCTTGACGACTAAAAGACTGACAGCTAGACACTGTGTTTCAATACTTCCCTCAAAGTGACTAGCCGTTTTCAAAATAGCTTATTCAAAAACATCAAGATAAAATCACAATAAAACAATCTTACGTTAACAGGAACAATCCTCCTGTGATATTACTCCGAGCATACTTCGTAACTTTTGAAATCTTACTCTCGACAAGGGTTTAGTCATAATATCAGCTACTTGATTTTCTCCTGCTACGTGTTCTATTCCGATAACGCCTTTATCAAATTTTTCACGAACAAAGTGATGACGTATTTCAATATGTTTTGAACGCTTCTGGAATTCAGCATTCTTAGCTAATTTAATTGCACTATCATTATCAACAAAAATTGTTGGAATGTATTTCACATTAGTGATTTCAGTTAATAATCGATTCGTCCATATTACTTGCTTGGTTCCTTCACTCGCGGCTACGTACTCAGCTTCGGTTGTTGAAAGAACAACACTCTGTTGTTTCTGACTTAACCAAGATATAGCACCTTCAGAATATTTGCAAACCACACCTGTTCTTGTACGTCTAGTTTCCAAATCTCCTGCAAAATCTGCATCACTGAAAGTCTCAAGTTCTTTTTGTTTATTATTAGCCTTATATAATAAACCATAGTTAAGAGTTCCTTTCAGATATCTGAAAATTCTCTTTACTGCCATCCAATTTGACAACTTGGGAGCTTTCAATTTTTCAGCTGCTACACCAACTGCATAAGCAATGTCAGGACGAGTTAAAGTCACTAAATACATCAAACTTCCTACAGCTTGTCTATAAGGAATATTTTCAGTAACAATTAAATCTTTCTCATTTTCTTGCCTATCAAGAGACTCGGTAGAGTCTCGCGCCAAGTACATGAAAAAAAAGTTTTTCAATATGCTGCGCGTAGACTCGCCGAGTCTATTTACCCGAACGGGAGCTCTACGGGGCTATGCGGCGACCGTTAACTCTAATTATCTTTCGGTCGGCTACATGTCAGGGACTCAATGATTTATTTTAGCGTTTATTATTTTTTATCTTTCATTTAAGCCCAATTTGAATGCCGTAGGTGCACGGAGAGCTGAGGTTCGAATTATGCGATTGATTTAATTCTCAGAATTATCCTCAGAATATCGTCGTCGTCCTGTTCAGATTTCTAAATTCTGAGTATATAATGATGTAGAGAGTCGGTCGATTTATAGGCAAGTTACGCGGGCAACCAAACTGAGAGAGTCCGCCGGTCTAGGTCGTCTGGGAACATACAACGTAGTCTATGGCGGCCAAGTCGGTTGTGATTGGTTGTCGTAAGAGCATCTCGGCTCCCAAGGATCGGCTGCTACAGATGACAGCTGCTCGTCGCGTCGCTACGAAAACATTTTATTCCGCTCGCTATCGCTACGTGATATTATAATGTGGGTATGATGCGATATATGAGAAACATTACCCAAAAAAGTGAAATGAAGATGGAATTTTTAACTGAATTTACATATTCGGCTTCATCTTATGGGAATTGAGAGTCAGTTTATTCGGAAAATCAAGTTTTCAGGTTAGGTTGCTTAAGGATGTATAGGCTATACAATCTCAACCAAAAGTGAGTCTCGTCGTCAATATTGAGTACTTCGAGATGAGATAAAAATCGGCAAAAAATCAACCACAATCAAGATGATAAGAGTATTCATTTTCAATAATAATAATGCCCAAAAGTTATCAACAAATTGTTTAAACAAATCATTGTTTAACAAATTTCCTGGTGACGTTATTTTTTTTTCATGTCAAATGAATTCCTTAATCTTTCTGAATACACATGAATTTTTTCAGAATTTTGTCACTTTTTTGAAATTTCCGTTTTCGGAAATTTCTAACGGCTGTATTTACAAAACTATTAGTTTCACGCTCCGGAAACTTCGGAATTGTAATCTACATCGTTTCCACAATAATATATCCAAAATTCAGTTTTTTTTTCTTCATTTTTCAAAATCGAAAACGGAAATTTCAAAAAAGTGACAAAATTCTGAAAAAATTCATGTGTATTCAGAAAGATTAAGGAATTCATTTGACATGAAAAAAAAATAACGTCACCAGGAAATTTGTTAAACAATGATTTGTTTAAACAATTTGTTGATAACTTTTGGGCATTATTATTATTGAAAATGAATACTCTTATCATCTTGATTGTGGATGATTTTTTGCCGATTTTTATCTCATCTCGAAGTACTCAATATTGACGACGGGACTCACTTTTGGTTGAGATTGTATAGCCTATACATCCTTAACTTGTTTGACCGATGGCAAAGCCTTACTATATTAATCGTTTACATAATTAAACATGGTTCACGATGTGCAACGAACTTATTAGAAATACGTGAAATTTAATCAATTCAATTCAAGTAATTAGCTAATCGTCGCAACTCGCAGCCAACAGGTACGACGTACACCAAAGACTGATAATAATACTGAAAGAAGACTTATCAAGTAAATCCCAGATGGAGGATGTAGGGGTGCTCTCTGTTAGTGTCTTGAATCTAAATTCTTTCAAGCCCCGCCGACTAAATTAGTAATAATTCCTCAGAATAAATATACCCATCACGAACGAGTCGAACAGATGGCAACGCCCGTCAACAGGGGCACGGGCTGAGCGGACATGGAAGGCTATACCGAAGGAAGACAAAAGCACAGAAAATCACATAAATACCCTACCAACCATTGATAGGCTCATTTATGTACCTTGCTGTCTCTACTCGCAAGGACAATATTTACACCATCAGCCAGTTTTATTTGAATTCTGAGAAGGTGCATTGTAGTGCGGCGAAACGAGTACTGCGATAGCTATGAGGGCCTATCGACCATGGTCTGATCTACTGAAAAGAAAAGGACCAATTGACTGCGTTGGCCGACTATGATTAGGGAGGCAGCCAATGTGGATGACAGAGTCTTGTACACCCAATTCGTCATTGGGCCGAGGGATTACTTGGGAAGCACGAAAACAGAACGTCATTGCTTGCTCAAGCACAGAGGTGCAAGTCCTGCATCGGTTGAACCGGTTCGCATTGCAACGCCTCAGTTTCTCGTTACTTTTCAACAATGAAAGGTAGTGTAAGGAAGAGACAATTGTCGTTGACTTTAACTGGTTGCTGCTGGTCTACTGACAAGTTTATTTATTTTATTATTAATGTATTGATTATTTGATGAAAAAAAATCGGATTTGGAAACTAGTCTAGAGTGAGTATCTTCGTTCTCACTCATTATAAATTCCTTACCCCCTGTTTCTATGTGAGAACGTTAAGAAGAGGATGAATTTGGATTTAGATTATGATATGAATAAAAGTTAACATTGCGTAATATTTATATTAGTTTCATGTTCACGGCATTGCTAAAACATCATAACACTGACTCGTGTTCCGTTGATAACAGCAACTACGAAAATCAAACCAAGTGAGCGTAGCGAACGAGCAAAATTAGGTGGTTCAGCGAAATTTTACAAAAAGTAGTGATATCCCCCAAAAAAAGCACCTCTGGTACAAAAACCGTCGCCAAGTACATGAATGTGGTCTCAAAAAAAATCTACCAACAAAAAGTCTTTCTTCAAAAATACCCACCAACAAAAATTCGTCTTTCACAAAAAGTCTTTCCTCCAAAATACCTTCCAACAGAATCCGTCTTTCAAAACATTCTTTCTATAAAAGATTTGAAATCAGATACAACTACCAAGTACAAGAAATAAAAATGAAATTCCACCAACTGGCGTTGCGCTCACTCACCCGATTGGTTTTTCGAATAATTTGTGATGTCAAAAAAAATTAGGGGAAAATTTTGAAAAAAAAAATTTAGGGAGTGGTACTTGGCGGGCCATCATAGCAATGTATAAGAATGTCAGGTAAACATGACCTAATACTTGTTCACTTACCCACACCTGGCCCGCCAAGTACCACTCCCTAAATTTTTTTTTCAAAATTTTCCCCCAAATTTTTTTGACATCACAAATTATTCGAAAAACCAATCGAGTGAGCGAGCGCAACGCCAGTTGGTGGAATTTCATTTTTATTTCTTGTACTTGGTAGTTGTATCTGATTTCAAATCTTTTATAGAAAGAATGTTTTGAAAGACGGATTCTGTTGGAAGGTATTTTGGAGGAAAGACTTTTTGTGAAAGACGAATTTTTGTTGGTGGGTATTTTTGAAGAAAGACTTTTTGTTGGTAGATTTTTTTTGAGATACACTTTAATATTTTTAGAGAATGAAAGATTGGCAATCGAGGTTGCAAAACAAATAGGCGGAACAAGGGCCACGGCCAAAACCGTGCTATGCGAACGCGAATCCTGCAGCAGCGTCTAGGTCAGTAGATCAGTGTATAAAATAACTACAATATATACCGATATGGGCTTTATTTATATTCTTCGGATTGGATCGTGATTTTGGAAACAGAAATTCTTCCGTATTCCTTTCTAGTCTCTTTATTCCATTCATGCAATTGGGAGCTTTTGATATCACTAATCCTGCTGTTTGTATTTCTTCTTCTTCTTCTACCTCTTCTTCTACTATTTGCATGTGTAGAAAGCACGATTATTAATAGCGTAATTTTCCCCGTGAACGAGTCAGGGCTTCTAGTTGTTCACAAATATTGCCCGATTCACTGTTTTGTTTCAGCTGTTGTTTCAGCGATTCTATACCTACTTGTCGATCATGCAGTTACATACGTCTAACAATTGTAATCAACACGTCGATGCTTGTTTACCTTGAACTACTATCATCCAATTAATCAAATAATCGTTAATTTTTGCATAATATCTTTTCCTAGATATTCTCTACCTATTTACCTGATTGCAAAAATTGAATAGACACTGACGTTTCATGAAATATACTGTAGCTTTTTTTTTAATAAATAAAACTATCGATCGTCAAGTAATTCAGTTACAGCCCATTGAAGTATAGGGTAAATGTGGGTATTACTGCGGATGTGGGTATTATTGCGGTATAGCGAAAACAGCAAGTTTCCAGCCACAAACGAGGGACCGGCAATCAACTATGGTTTCCATCCTCGTTTGCGGATGGAAACTAGCTGTTTTCGCTCCGCTGTTGTAAAAAATAGTACGTCCACCTCGGAGGAAAACATTTTTTACAACAGCGGAGCGGAAACAGTGAGATTCTATCCGCAAACGAAGATGGAAACCAGTTGATTGCCGGTCCCTCGTTTGCGGATGGAAACTCGCTGTTTTCGCTCCGCTATCCCTACTGAAAAAGTTCACGTCATAAATGTCATGAAAAAGTAGGTAATTAATCATGTGATAAATCGTATGCTCTTATGGAAGATTTCAGGTTCACATTTATTACCTGATTTATCATATGATTTCCTACATGATCAAAAAATAGACCGATTAGACCCCGTTCGGACACATCTGGATCGAACACACTCCATTATCGGACACAAAATGATAAACCTGCATTATCGGACATATTTTCTTTCGGACACATCCAGATCGGACATATCGTAAATATTAATTTAATAAAAATCAAATTGGACACATCCGGATCGGACACGAGATAGATAGTGATTATATATCGCGAGTCTAATGGCATAAGGACGTAACCGCCATTATACGACTTTTTGCTGTTCGTAACGGCAAAAGGTCATATTTTTTTGTCACCACACCTGCACGGAAAGTACGACTTTCGGCCCGCTGCGTGAACGGGAAGTCGTGCTTTCCGATGCAGGGGGGTGGTGAAAAATAGTATACTACCCACGGGAGTGAAAAAGACCACCACAAACTGCGTTCTTGCCAATCAGTCAATCTCACATGCAGTTTGGAATAGCCTACATTCCCTTCCTAGGTATGTAATATACTATTTTTGTATTTGGGATAAAAACCCGAAGATTCGTTCATAAACGTCGAAATTTAATATTGGGTCAATGAAAAGCAGAAGGTCGTAACCACCAATTTTTTTTTTTTTTAATTGCCGCTTACGTCCTTCTGCTTTTACCTTGGTTTTTTTTTTCTAGGAATTTTCGAAACGTTGTCGATTCCGATTTTTCTTTGCGTTTCACGAGTTTTTATAACTACTTGCAAAAATCATTAAAAATAAAAAAAAAGAAATGGCGCTCACGACCTTCTCCTTTTAACTACCAATATTATTTATCGATTTTTTTTAAATGGTCGTTTTTTCAATTTATCTTTGCGTTTTACGACTTTTTACAGCTATTTGAAAAAATCATGAAAGATTAAAAAAAAAAAAAAATGGCGCTTACGACCCTCTGCTTTTATCTTAGTATTTTTTTTTCATAAATTTTCGAAGCGGTCGGTTTTCCAATTTATCTTTGTGTTTTACGAGTTTTGACAGCTATTTGGAAAAATCATTAAAAATCATGGAAAAAAAATAATACGACGTTTTGCCTTTACGTTGTTTTTTAATTTTCCTTGACAATTGTAATGCAAGAACGACGTATCCGTCAAATTTACGACATTTTTCACTTACATTTTTCGATCTCGTAATTTCAATTGATCTATACGTTTTGACCGTTTCCAGAGCGATGGCGTGAAAAATAGTATATTATGTGGCATGCCCGTAAAGTAACTGTTTTCTGGCGAGGTTATGTTTTTCGTACGAGCCGTTGGTTTTACCTGGCGCCGCGAGCCAAAGGCGAGCCTAAGGTAAAGCCAACGGAGAGTACTAAAAACATAACCTCGCCGAACAGTTACTTCACGAGCGCGCCCCATACGATATTTTATGTGGCATGTGCGTAAAGTGACTGTTTGTAGGGCAAGGTGATGTTTCTGGTACGAGTCGCTGGTGTGCGCGGCGATCCGGACGCAAAGCCAGTGGCTCGTGCGAAAAACTTAATCCTTGCCGAACAGTTACTTAACGCGGACGCCCCACAATATTTTTCAACTTCCCGTTTCTCTGTTTTCAGCGAAAAAAGGAAGTTATTGTAATCAACCCGAAAATGAAAAGTCAAGTTTTCACTAAATCTCCACGTTTCGAGGTCCAAAGAATCACCTCCGACTATTTTCCGTTCCACGTCTAGGTGTGTGTGTGTGTGTGTGTGTGTTTGTGCGTACGTGTGTGAGAATAGGTATGTTTGACCGCGTGATATCTCGAGAACGCGCGGTCACATTTTGATCAACTTGGTCTCAATCGACGCGCCTTTTTCGAACTTAGAACTGATTAGATTATGGCTTTGATCGGTTCGGTACTTTTCGAGATATTTGAATAACAAAATTCTAAAAAACACAACAAAAATGACGATATCTTGAGGAGGGATCAACGGATTTCAATAAAATTTGGTATCATATAGTTTTCCGGATCGCTGAACACGAATCTGAAGTCGATTTTGCAAAATTTTTACTTGGCGTATTCGATATGCTGCAAAGAAAACTAAAAACATTGGGATTTGGATGAAACTTGGTACTCGCAGGTTTTTTGGGTCACTGATCACGAATCTGAAGTCAGATTTGCGGAATTCAAAATGGCGAGTCCGATTTGCTGCGAAAAACACTGAAAATATTCGAAATCTTGGGGAAATTGGTACTCATAGGTTTTTTCAACCGCTAATCAAGAATCTGAGGTCATATTCGCGAATTTCAAAACAGCAGAGAACAAAATAAATAACGGGAAGTTCTAAGACTGGCGCACAGTCAGACCAAACCCTCTTGTTTGCGCCCGTTTTCGATGCGTAAAGTGGCACTCTGAACACCTAAGAATGACCCTGGAAGATTCGTCACGACTTCTGAATAACTCTATATTAATGACATCTTTGAAACGTCTCTTTCCGTGCCGTCAAATGCCGTTTTAATGCCTGTGCCGTAAAAAATATTTATTAAGGAAAAGCCATTAACAGTCATTCCGACGCCACCTGAGATGCACATCAACGTGCATATAGGAACTGCTGTACAACGTAGTAAACTGCGGTTTAATCACTTTCAGTGTTTTGCGCAGAATTCTTTGGAATAAATATAACTGCAGATAACCAACAGGATATAGATCGAAGTTATAGAATAATGTATTCTCGTGGCGATTGGAAAGTGAGCCAAAATTCGGAGGTATGGAATTCCATACCTGCTCAATTCTGAGATACGGAGTACTCCACCAAAACCATAGACGGATCGCGGCCTTGGTACCTATAGGAGGCGTCCACCCATACCGAAAAAACGTACTGTGATCTCAGTACTTAGTACACAGGATCAGAGTACTTAGTACACAAATTGCAATTATACTTAGTACACAAAGCAGCAGTACTTCGTATACTGTGTACTAGTACTTCGTGTATTAAGTACTAATATTTCCTGTACTGAGTACTGGTATTGCGTGCACCGAGTACTTGTAGCATGTGTACTCAGTACTCACACTGCGTGTAAACGGTACTAGGTACTAAAAGTACATACTAGCTGGTACTAGCTAAGTACTGCCTACTAGTATTAGATTGCAGTACCAATACTGCTTGTATTGCCTGTACTACTTCAAGTACTGCCCTGTACTCGCGAGATCAGTACAGCTGTGCTTAAGTACCTACTGCATTACTAGCTGTACTTGTGTACTGCGGTACTAAGATTACTTCTCAATACTTTTTTTTGGTAAGGGCATTTATTACGTAAAACGCATCGGGTCGTGCAAATTGCCCAACAACCGGATGCTCACGACACCTAACCTATCACTCGATTCTGCGAGCAGCTATTGCTATCTACTACGTGTTAACGGCTGTTTCTCGTGCAATTTCGAACTTCCTACTTGGTCTACGAGCAGTTATCATTGACCATGATAGATTTCGAACAACCGCACATCCTACTAGCTCTACGAACGGTATCGCTGACCAATACCTGTCGACGTCCGTTTCTCGTGGATTCCAAACTCCCCCACGCACCCACACACGTTTTGTATGAAATCTGCTCCATTTATTGGTGCCTTCATCACTCGACTGAATCGAAGCAAACTTGCCTCTCAACTCTGTATTTTCTTCATCAGTCTACTTGACAAACTTCAACGATGAAAATAGTTATTTTCCTTGCTGCGGTATCCGCTGCGAATATTTTCGTAAGTGTTGACGGTTTCTTTCCAACATCTAATATCACAATGCTTCGTTATGGTGGATACCAAATATCATTCGGCTCGAGCTCTGGGATTCAATATTTCGAGGCTCATATAAACAAAAACAAGCCGATTAGAGGTAAGACATACAAATGACTTAACTGGCCATTGCACTCGTCACTTTCCGAAGAAATTTTGAACTAACGAAATGTCTCTAATCCAGTTGGCGACCGCGGGGATACGGACGTATTGATAGAACACACAGAAAACGGTACATGGGTTTACCGGAACCTCACGGCTCACCTGCACACATATGACAGTGTTAACTACTGGACAAAACTTCGATTCAACGGAAATACCTATAATTCAACAGTCAAGAACTGCGTTGTGCTGCCTCGACCAGCACGCGGATACACCTTTGGCGACGTCAGGCTAATAACGTGTTCCTGGTGACACCATGCCACCACAAGAGGTGAAATGGGAAATCCTGAGGATTGAGCCTGTGAAAATTTATTATTCCTTCCATTATAAGTTGTAACCGACTGACAGACTGACAGACTGACAATATAGTTTAGTATTAAATGAAATATTCCAATTATTAGGCTTTTCGTTCTTTTTTTATTTCTAGTTCCGTTGAGGGAATCAAATATCACTATTATTTTTGTTGTTTTCTTATATATATTATTCATTTTTCTTTTCGGTTTGATAGTGAGATGAAATTAGATATTTTTCTTTATTTTTATTATATACTTTCTCTGTTGTCAAGTAAACCTCACAAGTAACATGATGAACATAATATGTACACACACATGTATCACTGCATTCACTGATTACTTTGTCACGTCTGGTCCCACGGTCCATACGACGCCTACCCTCACACACTCTCTCACACACACACACACACGCACTTAGACTTAGACTTAGACTTAGACTTAGTTAACTAGATCTTAGAATATCTGCACCCCGCTATCTTACTCTTTTCGCATAAGCCTGACGGCGCATCACCCGATACTTCGCGTACCGTGGGATAGCTTGGTCAGTCTTATGTACTTCCCTCACCCTTCCCCCTGGCTTCTTCAGTCTTGACTGAATTAGCTGGACTGACTTCTATAATAACTCTCTTGAGGATAACATCCCCCACAGCTAGTAGTAGTTAATATTGTACACTCTGACTCTTACTTCCCTGGTGAAAATAATTTCTACGCCAAACTACGAAAAGAATCTACGAAAAAGTATCGGATTTCGGACTTTTCGTAGTTTATTTTTACGCCAGATTTTGTACAGAGTAGTAGTTTTTCGTAGATAGTTGTAGAATGAAATTCGATATGTCTATATGAATTGTCGTTTCTAGGTATTCATAGTTTATCGTAGTTCCTCGTAGTTTTTTCGTAGATAGTTGTAGAAGCCAGTTTCGGGATTGTACCTGGATCCTACCCGTACCGCAATTTAATAAACGAAGCGATTTCATAGTAATTCGACCTATTTTTAGAAAAAATCTACTCAACGTTGATGGAATTATTGAATTTAAAATAAAAAAAAAAAAAATTTTACCCCCAGAAGGATTTGGACCTAGCTCACTTTTAGGGGCCACCCATCCAAGTACTGACCGCGTCCGATGTTGCTTAACCTCGGTGATCCCCAGATGTATGGTCTTCAACTCGCCCAAATTCATCTCCTTGCAGAACTTGACATTTTCTGGCAACATGAAGTTAGTGACCGACATGGAACTTCAACTGAATATTTGAAAAGCTTTGTCACGTTAAGCTTCATATTCTGCCAGCTTTTCGTAGAAAATCATACATTATAGTAATTTTGCGTAGAAATTCGTACTATTCAACAAACAATCGCCAAAGTTTAATCAAATCCTTCCGGCAATTAGACTTTTCACTTTTGTGGTAGAAAATTCTAAATTATCGTAATTTTTTGTAGTTTTATACTTGCGATCTACGTAAAAAGATTCTCATACATTTCAGTCGTAAATTTCTGTAAATGTTCGTAGATATTCATAGTTTGTGCAATTCTTATCTACCATATTCCGTAAAATCTACGAAAATTTTTTCGGGTTGATCATGGTCGTAGATTTTCGTAAACTTTTGTAGATATTTGTAGTAAAGATATTCTGTTGCTTGAAAGATGTAAATTTCCATAATTAATCATGAAATTTTGTAGTTTTCTACTTCCGGAACTACGAAAGACTACGAAAAATTACGAGAAATTGCAAACAATTCCGATTTTCTGAACATTTCTACGATTTGACAGTTTTTGTAGTTTGACGTGAAAATTACTTTTACCAGGGATATTCCGTTGTCGGGAAACTGTAGATTTTTGTAATTGTTCATGAAAATCCGTAGTTTTCCACTGCCAAAACTACGAAAAACTACGACAAATCAAGACAAGAACATTCAGCTTCATTCCGTTTGTAGATTTTCGTAGATTCCCGTAGATACTCGTAGAACTGATATTCCGTTGTGGGAAAACTGTAGATTTTCGTAATTGTTCAAGAAAATCCGTAGTTTTCCACTTCCAAAACTACGAAAAACTACGACAACTCAAGACAAGAACATTCAGCTTCATTCCGTTTGTAGATATTCGTAGATTCCCGTAGATACTCGTAGAACTGATATTCCGTTGTGGGAAAACTGTAGATTTTCGTAATTGTTCATGAAAATTCGTAGTTTTCTACTTCCAAAACTACGAACAACTACGACAAATTACGAAAAATTATGAATTATTACGAAAAACCTCGTTTTTCTACGCATTTTTACGCTTCGGTATTTTTCGTAGTTTGGCGTAGAAATTATTTTCACCAGGGTTGAATACTTGAATAAACGCTGATATATAATTACTTTGTTCTACGCAGAAACTCTCACTTACTTTATTTATATCTTAGACCTTCGGTATACTTCTGTATCTTTATTCGGGGTGAACCCTTATAAATATACTTGACTGGCTTAGGCTTGTTACAACTTCTACAATAAACGGGGATTAGCCGGATAAACTGAATGTAGAAAAACAGTGACCAATGACGAAACAGATTAATATTTCGAATTGTTGTAATACGTAAACCTTACAGTCGTGATTATACCTAATACAGTATGATTATACCCAATCTGTCTTCAAAAATACCCACCAACAAAAATTCGTCTTCCACAAAAAGTCTTCTTCCAAAAATTCGTATTCAACAGAAGTCGTCCTTCAAAAAAATCTCTGTAAAAGGATTGATATCAAATACAACCACCAAGTACGAAAAAAAAGAAAAATCAAACCATATAACGTTGTGCTCGTTCGCTCGCAACGCTCACTCACTCGATTGGGTTTTCATAATTTGTGAGGAGAAAAATTGGGAGCATGAGTTTCGAGAAGAGAAAATTTTCGAAAGACAAAATTGAGGGAGTGGTACTTGCGGGCCAGGTGTGAGTGAGTGGAAGAGTGACCACTGAGGTCTACAAGTCTTATTTTTTTTATCTCGCTATGAAGGCCCGCCAAGTTTATTTGCTTTAATTGAAATACGTTTAAAAGGATTTTTGTTCACTTACCTCCTAAAAGCAGTACGAAAGCGGCATAATACCCAAAATGTAAATGGTCTTCCTGACAGTCCTCATCGCAATCGGACCATTTCACATAATAATGTTTCCGTTTCTCGAAGTCACTATCACTTTTAGGTGTGATGTGATTTTGTGAATTTTTTTTCAACTTCACGTCACTGATCGAAACTGTAGAAAATTGTTTATTGTCTATGTAAGTATCGTACGCGTAAGCAATTTTACCCATCTCTAGGCAGCCACGTGTTAGCAAGGTGAGATTCGTCCAGAGACTCACGTGCAGACCGTGCGAAGAATGTAAACATAACACTAGAGTCCGTTCCACTGTCCTAACGTCCCACATTCCTGTTGAACTCGGTTTAATTTGAAATAACCAATCCTGTACGAGATACGACAGGCCGTTCACTGCACTCAATTACGAAATAGATCATTTTTGGCCGCTTTTAAATATATGTTGTTTATAAGTTACGTATATTTGAGTTATATTAGTTATATATACGTATATATGTATATTATTTATAATAAATATATATATTTATTATGAATAATAATTTATACATGTAAATATATATAATTTATAAAAAATATACATATCCATCGGTCAATTCTGGCCCCTTTTCAATACATGTTGTTTATAAGTTACGTATATACAACCTATATGACTTATATATACGGGTGCACATATATTTATATATATATATGCGAGAATAATATATTATATATATGTCACATATATATATTATGAATGGTAAATAGTATGTTATATATATTATATATAATAAATATATATATAACAAATATTTATATGAATATATTATATATATATTTATTATAGATGATATATATATAAATATGTATATTGTAAATGACGAGTAGGTTTTGTGTAGGATTCATAAATAATGAGCATATATTAAATACGTGCATTACATTTATTTTTATCCTATTCTTCCTGTACTATACTTATAAAACTATTCTTCATATATTCAACAACATATAGGAACAGCATATTTAATATAATTCTTCAATGTCCTCAAAAAAAAATATCAGTGTTGTAGGTTTAATTGAAATCTGTTTGATTGGATACAAATCTCCTCACCAAACGGATCACCACAAAAATATTTTTGCGGAGTTACCTCAAAATATGTTACGTTATCGTTAAAGAACAATTGATTCAGATTAATTTGAGCTTGTGTATTGTTCGTTAACGGACAGTATCAACTGTTAAGAGTGTTTCAGAAGTAATCGCGTGCTCATCATAAAAACGTCTTTTAACGACACAGATTTCGTGCAGAACTGTAGGTTTATAATGTTAGCATCTGCAGTCAAGATAATTGTCTGCAAATACGGTAAATCATTTGCGCGTACCTTGAATATGCAGAATATAACTTTCATTTGCGCGTTTACTTGTTCTCGAGAAAAATTAAAATAAAATTGGTTGAACAAAAAATATTCCAAATCTACAAAGCTGGTATCAAAATCCAGTATTGCCCATATATAGGCAGACAAAAAGTTACATTCCGAAATGACTGATTCTGAAATTTTACTTGTTTGCTGCTTAACTAACCTAAATGAAACCGAACGAACTGAAGTCATCAAAATTATGCGTCATTTTCGATATTCAGCTTGATTCACTATCATTCTCACGGCTTTCTTTGTTTAGGAACTGGAACGGACGAAATTGAACCGCTCCCGGCGCATCTGCACTAATGAATTTTGGTACCAGCTTTGTAGATTTGGAATTATCATTTTCTCAGTGGTTGCGGTAATGATTACTGATCAATTATTGTGGGTGCTGTTTGCGCACATGACGCGCAAACGATTGGCATGATAATTTATCTGAAATTCTGTCAAGCGTTTGCATAACAGGTATTGTATTTGAAAACTGGATGCTGAAATTCAACTGCCCCATTTTATTCGTATTTTTCTCGAAAACGAGCGAATGCGTAAACGAAGTCGAGTTATATTTTTCATGTTCAAGGCACGCACTGCAGATGCTAACTTTATAAACTTCAGAACTGTAGACAAATGCATTACTCAATACGTCGCTGTCCACCTCAACGCGACGCATCTCTAGATCTCGCACCATTTTCCATTCGATCCCAATTTTTTTATGTTGTCTTTTTAGCTCTGAAATAATTCTATGACTTTCAGGCGATTCTTTGAACCGATCCTTAGGTACTTTGAAGTACTTATTGTTCTTCGCACTTCAAACTTTAGCCTTTTATAAGTTCTAAAAAGTTCACGAGAATTCTGTTGCTGCAAAACAACCATTCCTCATTACTTTCGCCATCAGAAACGTAGGCAGATTGTTCTATATTTTCTTTTCAAATATTTATTAATTTCAAGTCAGATTCAAAATTCTGACCGATAATCTTCACACCCTGATTCTCAATCGTATGTCAAGAATAGCCGAGCAAAGATAATGTTTCGGCAACGTTTCGGAATGAGACCTACTATTTTTTCTTGAATTCAGAAAAATCAGAAAACCGCTGATCCCGATATCTGATATTCATAGTCTTTCATTTTTTCTGCGATCCCTGTGCTGGTCCGTTTGGTGACTGATCGGAGCATATAGGGGAACGCGAATGAACGGTGGCGTTTATCAGGAATTATAGGAGCTGCATTTTTTCTAGAATCTTACCATCCCGTAATCGCAATCCCCATTATCTATCTTTTCTGCATTTTTGTGAATGTTTAAAGGACCATTGAACTGACCTGGCTGACCTAACCAGAGTCGCGCACGGCGAAGATATGGGATTTCTATGTTCATTCTTCAATATGTAGGTACTTTAAGAAGGAAAAAAGTTTTGTTTTTTGGCAGAGTCACTACAAACACTTACTTTTTCTTTCAAAGTCAACCTGGTAATGAAAGTTTCCGAAGAATCGTACCGTGTATTTCTGAGCATCACCAACGTTCATTTACAGCAGTCAGACGGCAAAGTTCATGGTTCAGAATCACTATATAGTATATTAAAAGTGGGCTGATAACTGTCAGCTGTCAGATCAAAACTGACATAACCATCGCCGTACCCGTTACTTATAGAAAATCTACCTTTTGCATGAATTTTGCCACAAACGAACACAACACGAATTTTCCTGGATGAAGGTTATGTGAAGACTAATGAATATCAAAACCTGCCTCAAACATACCTTTCGAACTTTTGTTCACCTCTTCAAAATTTCGCGAATCAATCCAGCCGTTCAAAGTCTTGGTCTCTTCGAAATTTCGCAAAATACGTTATCGCTTTGAAGATACAGGTTATCGCTTTGAATCACGCTTGTCAAAAACGACAGCTTCGAACGGCGCGAAGTCAGCGGACAGACATTTTCACGATAATATCGCCAGCCTCAAACTGCGCGAAGTAAGCAGACAGAAATTTTTCAGATCAACCGCCAGCCAACCAGCATCGCGGAAAGGCGGTGACGGAAGTGCGAGATCATCATCGGTGACGGAAATGCGAGATTAACAGCGATGACGGAAATGCGAGATTAATCGTGACAACCGATCTTTTTATATTGGATAACGTAATAATGGGTATAATTAAGTATATAAAGTGTCATCGAACAATTTAACATTCCTTCTTCTGCAGACGACGGAGTGCGGACAGTTTAACATTAATGGCTTGGCCAAAACCTCCTTCTTTAAAGTCCTTTGGATGCTGGTCGCGAACGGAATAAAATACTCATGAAATGACTAACGATACAATTGACTAGTCCAGGCGACAATGTTTTATTCATTGTGCTTACATTTAATCGCTTCAATGATGCGTTCATCAAGGGCTCGTCGAGCAGGTCCTGCCTCAGCATCGCCCTTATTCACCTTGCTAGCACCACCTTTATAATTGCTCCGCAAGAGAGTATCGAGAGGGAATGATGCCAACAATAATGAAACTGTCATTGCCGTGTATGTGGAAGTCGAAGTTGCCTTGGCCCACTACATGTCGGTGACAAAGACTTTGCTACCCACTTCTCCAATTTCAGTCTGAAAATAAGTAATCATTCTCCAACCATTCATTCCGGTGTTCCGGTGTGCGGAGTTCCGGTGGTAATCATTCGTCCATCGTCCGTTGAAAGACCCGAACTCACTGACAAGGAGTGACTGTGTCTGTGTTAGGCATATTTGGGTAACTGCAGGGTGTCTAGCTGTCAGGGAAATCTGGAAAACCGGGAATTGTCAGGGAATTTGAAAGCGTCTGGAAAAACCGGGAAATGTCAGGGATTTCGCACACGTATCTGGAATTTTTCCATTTTTTCCTTTCCATTTTGACAGCTGTAAGATTTTGAAAATATCTGATCGATGTGACCATTATTTGGAGAAATAATTATTTTTCAATGTAATGATTAATGTATTTCGGTTTATGACAAATGACAATTGTAATGGTCAATGAATTTTGGTATATACAAATTACAAATTGCAATTTATTGGTTTTATTTATAATTAATTAATTACAATTTATTATTTATAAATAATTAATTACAATTTATTATTTATAAATAACTAATTACAGTTTATTATTTATAATTAATTAATTACAAATTACAATTTGTTATTTATAATTAACTAATTACAAATTATGTAATTTATAATTAATAAATACAGATATGTAATTTATAATTAATTAATTAAAAATTCGCCCAACACTGGTCTCCAATTCGAAGGAAAGTCCTACACAGAGTCAAAGTAGGGTCTCAAGTTCGAACATATTTGGAGGTATTATTCAACGTAGAGTCAAACGGAGTATAAGTAGGGGCTATCAGGTTCAAAAAGGGTCAAAGTAGGTTCAAATATTACCAAGAGCGTCAAAGTAGAGTCTAAATTTCGACTCGGGTAGTGGACGTCGAGTTTACCGTCCTTCAAAACTCAATACAAGTTCATCGGAGGATCAAGTAATATGTCAAAAGGGAAAGAAGTCGTCGAACCGGGCGAGTATGGTTAATTTATTGAAAAATCTAAAAAAAATGGCTGCGTCAGCCGAAGAAAATCAAACAATACCCGCTCCCCCAACAACCATGCCCGTCGCTCTTGGTGATGCTGGAACAGGCTCGCTTTTCGGCGAATCGTCATGTAGCCAGTAAGTAGATGTGCAAAATCTCGTAATTTTATATTCTAAAGCATTAAGTACAAATTAATTGCTGATCACTTTTTGTATTTTCCGTTCTTTTCCCGGGATCTTATAAGGGCGCAGACACTCGACACTCCGCCTTCTTCTCGGGACGGCAGTCGTTACGACGCAGGTAGCGAAGAACATTTGAACCGTGAATCAACAACATTTCTTAAGGTAGTGCAGAAGCCACATACATCATTGAAGCCGACTTCCAACTCAACGACTCTTTCCAACTGCTTCGATACCGGTCGCACGGGAAAAATCACAGCAGAAATGATGGACAAGGATGGAGATTTTTCATTCGGTGCACCCGAGTCGAAATTTTAGCCCTCCATTGAATGCTCCGGAACCTATTTCTTTTGTAATCGCACAAGCCGCCACCCTCCGTTGAACCTACCAGGCCCTATTTGCGGAATTCAGTGCTGTCGGTGAACCTCCTTTCACTCCACTTCAACCTCCGATGACCCTCCCAGACCTCTTTTAGACCTCAAATATCTCGTGGACATGAACCTACGTAGCCCTATTTGAATCTGAAGACCCCTGTCTTCACCCTACGTAGCCTCCTTTATGGATCCAAGACCCTACATAGCCTACTCCGGATCCAATGCTGGCCAACAACAATGAAAACCAAAAACTTTGGATCCAAAGGAGGGTATGTAGGGTCAAGGCAGGAGACTGGATTCAGAGGAGGTTATGTAGGGTCAAGGCAGTAATCTGTAGGATTATGGGATATCTGGGATATGTTTTTTTGAAACTCTACTAAACTTCGGGTTTTAGTGTATTATTTCCATAACTCTCTAGTTTACACAAAAATACGCAATCTAAAGATTGTTTGTCAAAGATGGTACCTAGAAATTGCAACAAAATTCCCAGCAAAGTCACATCTGTGATTATGCTGAACAATTTTACACTATATACGCAGGTGTTTAAATAAATAATAAGGAGACAACATCGTAAATCGACAAAATTTGTATTGGATTTCAAATCCTTTGTTTATTGGTAGGTGGTAATTGAAAAATTATTTACTGCTATTTATATACTTCGTTATTTACTTATATTTATATAAATATTTCGTTTGAAGCATAATTATAGAGACACTACATAAAATGCTAAGATTAAATTGCTCTTAACTTACTTTGTAATTATAATTAATTTTTCATTACAATCAATTCTAAATGTTTTTGCTTATATATCTTAGCATGGTTGACTTTAGTCTGTTGTTTACTATCCACCGTGTTTAGTTATGATTTTTGTTTATTTAGAAAAAAGGGCCTAGTATTGTAATTTCGTGAATTATTTAAAAACGTAATCAAAATAAGGGTATGGGAGAATTTTTCAACAAAAAACGTGATATCTCACTCTAGTTCCATATAATTTACAGGCATTCCTATGTACAATTCATTGTCGATAGAAACGGAGACACAGACGAATTCTATTGCTGTTACGGATACGAGGAAAGTAGTATCAGTTCTACGACATTTATGCAAATATGGAAGCTCGCAGCGTACTCTATCATCTCCACTAGTGTGCAACGAAAATGTTCGAACAATCTCAGTGATTACTGCATAATGCTGACTTTCGCAAAAACACTCTCTTGCGCAGTCACATAAAGACATTTTTATAAAATTAAGTACAGTGCCTAATCTTTTTTGGTTATTTTGTCCATTGTAAAGCACGTAAGAGGAGGAGGTTTTCAAGACTCTCGTGTACATTTCACCGATGATTAACTTACCATCTTTCAAGAGTCGCGTGTAACTTTGAACGTTCCCTACCGGAAGACCAGAGTTGAGAATTGCCTGTTCCAGAAAATCGGGAAGTATGTCGTATTTTTTATACGTACCGACGCTGTAACAACTTTCGAAGAGTCGTTGAGAAATCTTTACTTGGTGTTTGGTATCGATAGCGAAGTCGCGGATAGGGCCTGGCGGTAGTTGATCTAATTCGATTTTCATTTTCAGAAGGTATATATGTGCAGACGCTATTTGAGATTCTATGTTAGAGGTACCGTGAACGAGACTCAACAATTTTCCATTCAGATCCTCATATGGAAAACACGAATACACCCACAATGGGCCAAGTCTCTCCACAACCACTGGCAAATGCAATAGCTGATGAATGTTTATCGTGCAAAATTGCAGGCCATACAAGTCTTCAAATTGTCGTACAAATTTATGTAATAATTTTTTTGCGGTACTAAGCTGCTGACGTGTAATACGCTCCGAGTTGAGGAGTGCTATTGCCGTGACGAGCAAAAGATAGTGTTCGAAATAATCAGGCCTCATAATTCCTGAGAGTACTGGTAACGAATAGTAAAAAAACCACATTTTCAGTTCAGAAGCCTTCCAGTGACAAAGATCTTCTACCGACCGTGGCATACGGTGCACAAATTTGGGAGGCTTCAACTGTAGCAATTTTTTATTTATAATAGCTATAACCGCGACGAGTGAGAATGGACGGCTACTGAAAGACGGATCGAACCACAGACTCAATAATCTCTTGGTAACCCCACAGAAAATACCATGCATGAAATCGATTGCCATGCCCTCGATGAAATCGGGCATAAGCTTTGAAAATGAAGTTGGGCCTTTGACTCCATTTACCGCTCGACCATTCAAAAGTGCTTCATCTGCGTTCTCATTAGTTTCTGCGGTAGTTCTCATTTTGGATTCAGATTCGTATCTATATACGTGAGAGGTGCCTCCACTGGGGTGTTTGACGGACTCGCCTGGATGAGTGCAATTAGGGCATCCAAATTGGCCATTATACGCAGTCATATTGAGGAATTGTGCTTTGGCTGGCAAATCGCATGTTCCAGCTAAAAGAATGCCTCGAACATCGACAACTCGTCCATCAGATAAAATACAGCGTGTACCTCTAAGTAATTTTTGGAATTCGGAACGTAGTGTGTAAATGAAACTGTTGGCAGCTGGCTTTTTATTCCCACACCACAATGCAGCAAGCATCGTGTTCTCTCGTTTCATTCGGTCCGCGTAAGGTAACTCGTTTATGGTTAAATATACTGGCCACATACTAACTTTTGATGATTTGAAAACTGGCACACCATCAGTATACCATGTCAGAGATATGTTATTTGAATTTGACAAGAACCCTGTTTTTTCGTATCGCGAATATAGGCTTCCATCGTAGATATCACAAATTGTACCAGGCGTCACACCTTGGCGGTGAAACCGATGTTGTAGTAACTCGTAAAATCCTTCTCGATTGAACATTTCCTTCAACTGCTCCAAAAAAGGCATTTCAATAAAATAAGATACCCCTTTCTTCGCATTACATGTTACGCACCTTGTATTCTCCGATTCAAGAGAGGACAGACAGATCGAACAATAAAAGTGTTTGTTGAATTGTTTCTGAGATGCAGAAAAATATTTACGGAACTTGTAAAGGCTATTTGATTTTAAGCCTCGCACTAAGCAGTGCAAGTTGATAACGGTGATTATATCTGACAGACAAGTCCCGGTGATATTATGTTTGAGGAGAAGCGATAAGATCAGCAACATACTTTCGGCAACCGTTATTCTTGCACCGGCATACAATGGCTGATTATTTTCATTTCTGGGTGGTGGTTGAGGCTGTTCTCCAACATCATTACCGTCAACCTCTTCTTCATCAGTCTCATCTCTGATTTCGTCTCCTTGTTCCTCATCGTCTGGATCACTGGTTTCATAATCTGGCTCATCATTGTCTTCTCGGATAGGCTCCACTTCATCTGGCTCATCGTTGTCTTCTCCGATACACTCCATTTCATCTTCTGATTCCACAACATCTGAATCATTGTTCTCGTTGCCTTGTTCGTCACTGCTTACTTCAATTTCATTGTCTCGGTCCTCATTGTATGAATCATTCGCCAGATTGTTTTCAGCATCCACGATGGAACCAGCGACCTGATCCATCATCTCATCTTCAACCATATCATTGCTGCAGGCCTTCTCTTGACCTGGTATTTCATCGACCCTAGATAAAATTAATTAGACGTGTAATGAACATCATAAGTACAATAATTTACGTATACGTAATAATTTACTTCTTTATTGATCTTCAAAGCATCTGAATTTGATTACCTCATTTGTGAACTGGAAGAAACTCTCGGGACATGGTCAGCTTGTGGCAAAGTTTCCTTGGAGATTTCATCCTCAGACTCGAAATCAGAACCAGTAGCGCTAACATCCTTCAAATTCACAACAGCAATTGTTGGAAGGGTATCATCCATAGGTAATAGGGCATCATCTCTCTCATTACTGAAACAATATACATTGCCTAAGTACACGTATGCAGGCAAAAAACTTCGAAATACGTTCGAAAACGTTGAAATCGAAGATTGGTTAATTAATAGCAGAATGTCGTAAGTCGTGGCGTGTATGACCATTTGAACTTATCAGAAAGATAAACCAGTCTACATACATAATTCCAGATAATCAGTTTAAGCGATTTCGTACTCAACGATTTAACCTTACCATAAGGAAGGGTATCATCCATAGGTAATAGGGCATCATCTCTCTCATTACTGAAACAATATACATTGCCTAAGTACACGTATGCAGGCAAAAAACTTCGAAATACGTTCGAAAACGTTGAAATCGAAGATTGGTTAATTAATAGCAGAATGTCGTAAGTCGTGGCGTGTATGACCATTTGAACTTATCAGAAAGATAAACCAGTCTACATACATAATTCCAGATAATCAGTTTAAGCGATTTCGTACTCAACGATTTAACCTTACCTTGCTTCAAATAAACGAGGAACCTTATGAGTTTGAATTTGAGACGGACCAGCCTCGGATTCATCCTCAGTGATTTTTCTCTTCTTTTCGAGATCTTGAAGATAATAGTATTTTCCTGTTCGAGAAAGATCACTGTAGGGTTTTTTACTCATGTCGTAATTATACTTGCAAACACAACGGAAACTATTCTTTTTGCACTACAGCGTTACTGCACAATTCACAAAACACGTATTAGTTTTTATGTCGCACAATACTTCACCTGTTGTAACCGAAAACTATTCTTGTCAAAACAAACGCAAACTTGCACTTGAAACGTTTTTCTCTTCAAGGTCTCTTCCTATATACAAATGTAAACGAAGGCAACGGACTTACTGTTCAAAAATAAGCCCGAGCGATTGGTCGTATACTTCTGTTTCATAGCTTTCATTTGCTATACCCATGGAGGCTACGTCTGATTGGCCGGTGTGTTCCACCGAGTTGCGCAGTAATAGCGCGCCAAAAGCACGCCATAACCACAAAATATACGTCAGGTCAGCGTGGCGTGTTGTCCAATCATTCTCGGTCGGGTCAACATCCGCGTTACGTGCTTCAGGATCTTTTCAGCCTAAAATAGTTATTCTAATTGTATTTAACACTATTAACACTTATACTTCAGTCATGACGACAAAAGTAAAAGGGCGGTACGCCCTAATCGTATACGAGAAACCGCAAAAACAACGCGACAAGAAGAGTGCGGCCGGTTCGGAAGATGGTCAAACATTATACGACGTGTTAGAATTATCGTTAATTCCGAAAAACCATCGCGTCGAGGGTGATACGGCGAGAGTAACTTGGGTGGACAGTACCACAAAACAAAAGTCTTGTCACTATGTGACGATAAAGAAAATCAGTGGTAAGTACGCTATTAAAATCGCGGCACCGTAGCTCATAACCTCTTTCATAACCACGTGTGATATTTTTTCAAGATAATCGAGACGACCTAATTAGCATGTATCCAGTAGATGCGTCAACGGGTGACATTGCCAGTAAAGAAACGAAAATTTTTACAAAAGAAGTCCTGCAAAACCAAAAAAGAAGTACAGGTAGCGAAGAAATCTGAAAAAACAGCACGTAATGTGGCTCAAAACAAGATCGAGATGACAATTTCAAAGGATTCTGGCCTTTGGACAGATTTGGAATCTACACAATCAATCTCTCCTGGTGATGAAAATCTAGAGCGTCCAGTACATAGAATTTCAGGTTCACATGCGCCATCAGACCGAATCCGTGTCAAACCTACTTTGTCAGCTGCATCTACATCAAAAGCTTCAAAGCTAAAATATGCGTCCACAGACCATCTCCGTGTTAAACCTACTCCACCAACCACATCTGTATCAGAATCTGCTTCTTTGCCAGAATTTGCATCTTTGCCAGAATCTGCACCATTGCCAGGATCTACGTCTTCGCTAGAATCTGTGCCTCCGCCAGGATCTAAGTCTTCGCCAGAATCTGTGCCTCCGCCAGGATCTACGTCTTTGCCAGAATCTGTGCCTTCAGAGAATAGCTCTATGTCACCAAAGTCTGTCGCAACTGATATAGACATAGTCGAAGGCAGGTACACGAAATTTTGGGCAACGATGAAGGACCTCGCTGCGGTTGGTAAGTTCAATGGAACGACTACTATGAATATACACAGAGAGTAATCACCCAGATTACCTACGATGCTGCTACGGTGGTTGAAATTTTTGCTATGCTAGCCAAAGTTACCATATTAGTGAGAGAAACTTTACATATTAGGGCGACAATTTCTAGTCTGATGAATAATTTCTATCCATATAGTAAGTCTCAAATTTGATTTTTTATTATATATGTATTTTTTCTTCACTTTCAGCCACGCCAGAAAATATTTCATTTCTGGCTTCTGTAGTAGCTTCTCTCAAGGCTTCGACCATACCTCCAGCAAGCGCAGGATCTATTTCCCTTGACCGAAGTCCTGTCTACGAGGTACGCATATACCGAGCCATTCTCGAAAAAGTTTAACTTGATTTCCATTGCATACAAGTTCAGAACTTAAAAAGCATACCTCATTTCTTAGATCGTGAATGTATTCAGCTTATGAAATCTTTAAACTTTTAACTCGAATTTTCCAGGTCAATTGGGTTTTAGAGTAAGCTAAAGCACTAACTGAGTAGGCAGATTTTTTTTTCAACAAATATTGAGATGCATCGTTATTCAATTTTTCGAGATAATTCAACTTTATCAAAAGCCATCCTATTTTTGATATTCTGTAAAAGTTTAGACTACAGTTACTTGTGTTTATATATGAGTGATTTTAAAATCATGATTCGTAATCAGCAGTCTGATTGAGGTATTTCTATTTCCGATTCCAGATTACAGATCGTTACAAAACTCCTGGCAAGGACAAGGTAAACATCACATTTGTGTAGACGAGGCACTCTACGCTATTTTAGCTAGATAAAAATTCATATTAGTAGATTGTGACAGCCATGGAGAGTCATAACAAACGGGTGTCAGGTTACACCTCGCCGTGTCGGGTTACACCTCGCCGCCGTCCTTGCCCCCCTCCCCCGTCCCCCGCGCTGCGATGCTGCGGCCGGCTGTGACTCGGATCAGTGACCCGCTGACTCGTCTGAAAATTATTTATCTTAAAAATCCAAGATGGCGTCCCGTCTCCGGATCTCCCGCTGCTTATTCTTTAAATCCTGGAAATCTCAGCTATTACTACTTAAATTTAGAAATCGGGTTTCAAAATAATTACAGGGTATATATATATATTCTCATATTTTTATTCTTATATCTACCGAATACATAGGTTTCTTATGATATATGGTGGTTGTGTGGGTGGTATCTTATAATTATTCTCTCGTCTACATCGTCACAAATTTGCTCACCACGAGGGGGACAAGGACCCTGTGGGAGTTGCGGGGCGATCGCGAGAGCGAACTTTGTGTTCTAGGATCTGTAGGGTAGAAAAGGACAGGACAGATGTCCTGCAAAAACATCTTGTGGGATACCAAGAAGTAATGACTCATTTATTAGCGCATCGAAATGGAGGGGAACAAGTATATTGGGACGAGGTTCTCGGAGTGTTTGGGAAAACGATCGAACGCCGCAGTCCACGTTCCAGCTCCGTAACGGTGAAAGGAGACATGGTTAAGGGGTGGGGGCGTGCTTCGAACAAGGGTGCGTGGTTAAGGGTGGGCACGAAAAATAACAATCGCACAGGTGAGCCTCGCCTTTTTCGCGAACCAAAGTGGGCGATTTCGTGTCCAGAAACGGCTAGCTGTACTGAGATGACCTTTTTCTACTTCCTTACACTCTTCTGGTCACAAACTCGCCCACTTTGGTTCGCGAAAAATTAAGAGGGGTGGGGGCTTCTAGAGCAAGTGAGTGCGAGTGTGAAGTTAAATCCGAAGTAATGGCGGTGACAGAATCGAAAGTTCTCATACCTCTAGATTCTACCCAGAATTATCATACACAAAGTAGTGGGGGTGACAGAACCAAAAGTTTTCATACGTCCAGATTCTATCTAGAATAATCACCGAGAAGATTTCTTGGAATGGGGACGTCGATCCCACGTCGACGATACGGAGTTGTCTGAACTGGTGGAGCGCAACGTTGAAGTATCCAGAGTCACCGTCCCCGTCCTTTCCCCGCCCCTACCTAAACAACAGTGGCTTTATACTCAAGAAATGTATCACCTCATAACAGAGGGTCGATTCAGCAGTGTTTAACTCACCGTATATCCATGACTCCGTAACCAAGGGGGCTACCGCTCTTCTCACCACGTCCGCGACCCAGCCGCGACGCTGGTACCCGCTGAAACTTTCTTGAAATGGAGACGTCGACCCCTCGTCGGCGACAGCAACCGTCTTATAGAGCGCTATGCTCTTGGAGCTGTGTGAACTGGGGAAGCGCAACGACTCCTATCCAGAATCATCGTGTCCGTCCTTTGCCGCCTCTATCTAAACAGGCGTGGTTTTATACTCAAGAAATGTATCACCTCATAACAGACGGTCGACTTACCAGTTGGCTGCCATCAGACCCGATATCCTTTATCAGTGACTTCACGAACAACGCAGCCTCCGGAATCAGATTGAAGCACGTCTCGCACGGGTGCGGAATCCATCTGGAGCCTTCCAGCTCCCACCCAAGAGCAGTACTCCGGTCTCCAACCCACCATTTGAACGCTGCTTTGTAAAGATCCGCGTCACTCATTGAAGCTGTGTAGATCTGTTCACCGATCATTCGCCGTGCCACCTCTCCAACCAAACTCGTCCATACAGCTGGTTCTACAGTAGTGGGGGTTTTATAATAAAATTACGATTCAGAGATAATGCATGAATATTCCTTTAGTCAATAAAGTAGTTATTCTCACATCTACCCACCTATTTTATGGTGATCCAGACCACCAGATCCACAGAATAAGCCAAACATATTAACGATTTTATAAAGAAATGAAAGCTCTCAGTATTTTTTTCAAAACGTGATCGCGGCAGTGGGATATCGACCTCCTAATCTATGTATCACCGTTATTAATAATGAACAAACTATCTACGGATGAGATCGAACAAGCTATCTGGTGTGGAGTTTGATAATAACTGAGGAGCCCCTCTTGTGCGGACCGACGGGTGATCCCCCACCAGGTCCCTCCTCTTCTACGACCGGGGGCCAGCGGGTGTGCACAAGACGCGCAACAATCTGCTGACATTACCAGAGTGATGACCCGGCGTCTCTCGATACGTGACAAATTACCGACTTACCGTCTATTGTCTCCCAAAGAGCGCACGTGAGAATTTGAAACTCGGCTCTTCCGTAGGATGATCGACTGGTCAAGAATGTCTCGGTTTTGAATCCCGATTTTATACTTCAATTCCGGATTCAACAACGAACACTATCACTTTCCACGGGACGTATAGAATTTGAAACACGGCTCTACCGTAGGATGATCAACTGGTCAAGAATGTCTCGGTAACCCAGGTGGATAACACAAGCCAGATGTTCTGCCACTCTACCACGGCCTGCAATCGGTGTGGTCTGCACATCCAACAACCTCGATCGACTCAGCTAGAGAAGACGATTATTTTAATCAATCAGCGAAATTCGAACACAACCTCCTCGACGTAATGGTGTGGTTGTAAAAGGCATTGTTACAGAGTATGGGACCGAGTGACAACGGTAGGGATATCACCCGCCACGAAGCATACAGAGTTCATCTGTTTATTATAACACGACACTTGGGAAGCGACTCTTCAGAGAAAAGTCCTCACCAATGTCCCATTCACAATGAGTGTGTGGTACCCTAGTACACATGTAGCCGCAGCCGCACACTCCGTGGAGAGTGTATCTGCTGACGATGGAGGAGCTCCTACTCCCCACCCGATATATAGATGTTATATCCCCCGTGCTACACCGCCCACTGAAAAAATATTCATATTTGTATCTCACCAAAGTAAGAGTATTCGGAGAAAAAACCCATCTCGGTTTTGGAAAACGAATTGAAACAAATTGGATATGATCGTGAACATCATAACTCGTACACTTTTTAAATTTAGAAAAACTCCGGGATATTCCGTTGACGTTCGTCATATTTACATCGTTGAGCTCGAAAATTGGTTCTCGTATATATAAGTATCCTCAAAAGAAAGATTCTTAATACAGAGGGTAGTCGCTACCGTCCCCCAAAAGTATCGGCGGAGGGCCGAGCTACTGCTGGGTCATGTAACCGGCAGCTGAGTTGTTTCGTGGGATCCTCGGGGGGAGATCGCGGTAGCTGGGGTGGCTATACCCGGCACGAGCATCGTCGATAACCAAACATTGGTAGCTCTGTTTTTAACTGGTAACGCTATCCACGCGCAGGGTGGTCCGAAGAGAATGCAGGCCAAACTTTGTATACCTGCTTCGTCTCGTTGAACCGAGATTGTCGCTAGTTCCTTAGGTACGAATTTATTGCTGCCTCGGGTGAAACCTTGCACATCTAGAATTATCTCCATAATTTCACCTGTTCGAAACTCTCGAGTAGCAGCACGAAGAACGATTGTTGAATAATGTCTGTTTGAAAAAGGCTTCGTCTTTCATAGTTCTTTACCCCACCCCAAGGATAGTGGTGGATTTCACCGCTCAAGAAATTCACACTGGTTGAATGGACCGCCTAGGTAGCGTAGGTATAGACAACCTTTAGTAACGACGGATTCATATAGATTATATTCTGCGTCATTCTGGAACACCATCGATACTCTGGCTGGTAGGAAAATCATGATGCTGTTATCGATCGCTGCCATCGTCTGCAGTCCAAATCTAGTGTTGACTCTTTTCAACGCTGTCACTTTATAATTCTTTCCAACTTCCAACACAACTTCACTCATTTTCTTCGTTGACAAGAAGTCGTCGTTCCTCGGGATTTTATTGATCTTTTCAAAATCCATAGCCAGAGAGATACTCGTGTTCGAAACTCTTGAGTAGCAGCGGGGCGCGCCTGGGCTCCTTTAGTCAATAAAGTAGTTATTCTCACATCTACCCACCTATTTTATGGTGATCCAGACCACCAGATCCACAGAATAAGCCAAACATATTAACGATTTTATAAAGAAATGAAAGCTCTCAGTATTTTTTTCAAAACGTGATCGCGGCAGTGGGATATCGACCTCCTAATCTATGTATCACCGTTATTAATAATGAACAAACTATCTACGGATGAGATCGAACAAGCTATCTGGTGTGGAGTTTGATAATAACTGAGGAGCCCCTCTTGTGCGGACCGACGGGTGATCCCCCACCAGGTCCCTCCTCTTCTACGACCGGGGGCCAGCGGGTGTGCACAAGACGCGCAACAATCTGCTGACATTACCAGAGTGATGACCCGGCGTCTCTCGATACGTGACAAATTACCGACTTACCGTCTATTGTCTCCCAAAGAGCGCACGTGAGAATTTGAAACTCGGCTCTTCCGTAGGATGATCGACTGGTCAAGAATGTCTCGGTTTTGAATCCCGATTTTATACTTCAATTCCGGATTCAACAACGAACACTATCACTTTCCACGGGACGTATAGAATTTGAAACACGGCTCTACCGTAGGATGATCAACTGGTCAAGAATGTCTCGGTAACCCAGGTGGATAACACAAGCCAGATGTTCTGCCACTCTACCACGGCCTGCAATCGGTGTGGTCTGCACATCCAACAACCTCGATCGACTCAGCTAGAGAAGACGATTATTTTAATCAATCAGCGAAATTCGAACACAACCTCCTCGACGTAATGGTGTGGTTGTAAAAGGCATTGTTACAGAGTATGGGACCGAGTGACAACGGTAGGGATATCACCCGCCACGAAGCATACAGAGTTCATCTGTTTATTATAACACGACACTTGGGAAGCGACTCTTCAGAGAAAAGTCCTCACCAATGTCCCATTCACAATGAGTGTGTGGTACCCTAGTACACATGTAGCCGCAGCCGCACACTCCGTGGAGAGTGTATCTGCTGACGATGGAGGAGCTCCTACTCCCCACCCGATATATAGATGTTATATCCCCCGTGCTACACCGCCCACTGAAAAAATATTCATATTTGTATCTCACCAAAGTAAGAGTATTCGGAGAAAAAACCCATCTCGGTTTTGGAAAACGAATTGAAACAAATTGGATATGATCGTGAACATCATAACTCGTACACTTTTTAAATTTAGAAAAACTCCGGGATATTCCGTTGACGTTCGTCATATTTACATCGTTGAGCTCGAAAATTGGTTCTCGTATATATAAGTATCCTCAAAAGAAAGATTCTTAATACAGAGGGTAGTCGCTACCGTCCCCCACAAGTATCGGCGGAGGGCCGAGCTACTGCTGGGTCATGTAACCGGCAGCTGAGTTGTTTCGTGGGATCCTCGGGGGGAGATCGCGGTAGCTGGGGTGGCTATACCCGGCACGAGCATCGTCGATAACCAAACATTGGTAGCTCTGTTTTTAACTGGTAACGCTATCCACGCGCAGGGTGGTCCGAAGAGAATGCAGGCCAAACTTTGTATACCTGCTTCGTCTCGTTGAACCGAGATTGTCGCTAGTTCCTTAGGTACGAATTTATTGCTGCCTCGGGTGAAACCTTGCACATCTAGAATTATCTCCATAATTTCACCTGTTCGAAACTCTCGAGTAGCAGCACGAAGAACGATTGTTGAATAATGTCTGTTTGAAAAAGGCTTCGTCTTTCATAGTTCTTTACCCCACCCCAAGGATAGTGGTGGATTTCACCGCTCAAGAAATTCACACTGGTTGAATGGACCGCCTAGGTAGCGTAGGTATAGACAACCTTTAGTAACGACGGATTCATATAGATTATATTCTGCGTCATTCTGGAACACCATCGATACTCTGGCTGGTAGGAAAATCATGATGCTGTTATCGATCGCTGCCATCGTCTGCAGTCCAAATCTAGTGTTGACTCTTTTCAACGCTGTCACTTTATAATTCTTTCCAACTTCCAACACAACTTCACTCATTTTCTTCGTTGACAAGAAGTCGTCGTTCCTCGGGATTTTATTGATCTTTTCAAAATCCATAGCCAGAGAGATACTCGTGTTCGAAACTCTTGAGTAGCAGCGGGGCGCGCCTGGGCTCCTTTAGTCAATAAAGTAGTTATTCTCACATCTACCCACCTATTTTATGGTGATCCAGACCACCAGATCCACAGAATAAGCCAAACATATTAACGATTTTATAAAGAAATGAAAGCTCTCAGTATTTTTTTCAAAACGTGATCGCGGCAGTGGGATATCGACCTCCTAATCTATGTATCACCGTTATTAATAATGAACAAACTATCTACGGATGAGATCGAACAAGCTATCTGGTGTGGAGTTTGATAATAACTGAGGAGCCCCTCTTGTGCGGACCGACGGGTGATCCCCCACCAGGTCCCTCCTCTTCTACGACCGGGGGCCAGCGGGTGTGCACAAGACGCGCAACAATCTGCTGACATTACCAGAGTGATGACCCGGCGTCTCTCGATACGTGACAAATTACCGACTTACCGTCTATTGTCTCCCAAAGAGCGCACGTGAGAATTTGAAACTCGGCTCTTCCGTAGGATGATCGACTGGTCAAGAATGTCTCGGTTTTGAATCCCGATTTTATACTTCAATTCCGGATTCAACAACGAACACTATCACTTTCCACGGGACGTATAGAATTTGAAACACGGCTCTACCGTAGGATGATCAACTGGTCAAGAATGTCTCGGTAACCCAGGTGGATAACACAAGCCAGATGTTCTGCCACTCTACCACGGCCTGCAATCGGTGTGGTCTGCACATCCAACAACCTCGATCGACTCAGCTAGAGAAGACGATTATTTTAATCAATCAGCGAAATTCGAACACAACCTCCTCGACGTAATGGTGTGGTTGTAAAAGGCATTGTTACAGAGTATGGGACCGAGTGTCAACGGTAGGGATATCACCCGCCACGAAGCATACAGAGTTCATCTGTTTATTATAACACGACACTTGGGAAGCGACTCTTCAGAGAAAAGTCCTCACCAATGTCCCATTCACAATGAGTGTGTGGTACCCTAGTACACATGTAGCCGCAGCCGCACACTCCGTGGAGAGTGTATCTGCTGACGATGGAGGAGCTCCTACTCCCCACCCGATATATAGATGTTATATCCCCCGTGCTACACCGCCCACTGAAAAAATATTCATATTTGTATCTCACCAAAGTAAGAGTATTCGGAGAAAAAACCCATCTCGGTTTTGGAAAACGAATTGAAACAAATTGGATATGATCGTGAACATCATAACTCGTACACTTTTTAAATTTAGAAAAACTCCGGGATATTCCGTTGACGTTCGTCATATTTACATCGTTGAGCTCGAAAATTGGTTCTCGTATATATAAGTATCCTCAAAAGAAAGATTCTTAATACAGAGGGTAGTCGCTACCGTCCCCCACAAGTATCGGCGGAGGGCCGAGCTACTGCTGGGTCATGTAACCGGCAGCTGAGTTGTTTCGTGGGATCCTCGGGGGGAGATCGCGGTAGCTGGGGTGGCTATACCCGGCACGAGCATCGTCGATAACCAAACATTGGTAGCTCTGTTTTTAACTGGTAACGCTATCCACGCGCAGGGTGGTCCGAAGAGAATGCAGGCCAAACTTTGTATACCTGCTTCGTCTCGTTGAACCGAGATTGTCGCTAGTTCCTTAGGTACGAATTTATTGCTGCCTCGGGTGAAACCTTGCACATCTAGAATTATCTCCATAATTTCACCTGTTCGAAACTCTCGAGTAGCAGCACGAAGAACGATTGTTGAATAATGTCTGTTTGAAAAAGGCTTCGTCTTTCATAGTTCTTTACCCCACCCCAAGGATAGTGGTGGATTTCACCGCTCAAGAAATTCACACTGGTTGAATGGACCGCCTAGGTAGCGTAGGTATAGACAACCTTTAGTAACGACGGATTCATATAGATTATATTCTGCGTCATTCTGGAACACCATCGATACTCTGGCTGGTAGGAAAATCATGATGCTGTTATCGATCGCTGCCATCGTCTGCAGTCCAAATCTAGTGTTGACTCTTTTCAACGCTGTCACTTTATAATTCTTTCCAACTTCCAACACAACTTCACTCATTTTCTTCGTTGACAAGAAGTCGTCGTTCCTCGGGATTTTATTGATCTTTTCAAAATCCATAGCCAGAGAGATACTCGTGTTCGAAACTCTTGAGTAGCAGCGGGGCGCGCCTGGGCTCCAATGAGTTTATAAACGCCCAGGCGCGCCCCGCTGCTACTCAAGAGTTTCGAACACGAGTATCTCTCTGGCTATGGATTTTGAAAAGATCAATAAA